>QGOI01000988.1:18660-48299 GCA_003313885.1 Boletus sp. MG55 | reverse complement strand
CTGACGAGTTTGGCTCACCGTGATCCCGTGTGTTTGGGGAGCGTGAATTTGGGGACGTTGGCTGACGGTCCGCCATGATGACGGAGAGAGATGGTGGTGCGAGACAGCGAACGGGGAGCTTTAAGTATCCCCAGACGCGTGCTCGCCGTATGTCCTCCACGCGGCGTGCGCGAACCGACTAAGCCTTCAGGGGCCACAGCCACGATGTCAATACTCGCAAACAAGCACGCTGCTCACGTGCCGTCGAGCCGTGTCGCGTCTGTCATGGTCTACCTGCCACCTCCCCAGCTCGCGTCCGCCTCCCGACCTTCCTACGGCGAAGCCTACGCCACCATCCTCGCCGCACACCGCCGCTCTCCCCTCACCGCCGCCTCATCCGTCCTCCTTCTCGTCGCGCCAGATGTCGACGCGTTGTGCGCCGCCAAGATGCTTGCAGAGCTACTCAAGCAAGACGACGTGATGCACAGGATCATCCCCGTCTCAGGTGTCGCAGAGCTGGAAACCATGAAAGACGAGCTCGCTGCTTACAACGAGGTGTGCATTCACCGCCCCCTTCCCTCCCTCTTCTTCCTTTTGACTCTGAGAAGCTGCATACCCTCATTCTCGTCAACATGGGCGCCATCCTCGACCTGCCTTCTCCGGCGTGGTTTGGGCAATTCGGCACACATTTAACGGTACACGTGATCGACTCCACCAGACCCCAGAATCTGGCAAGTTTGTTCGGTGGTGGTGACATCGGTGATCGCATTGTCCTCTGGGACGATGGTGAGGTTGATACCATGGATGCCCAAAAAAAAGCTTGGGAAGCGCTAGAAGTCCGTCTCCGCACATCACAGAAACCACTCACGGGCTGACAGATTTCCAGTACGAGCCAGAACCAGACTCGGAGGATGACGGCTCAGACTTTGATTCAGAGGATGAAATCCAAGACAATTTCAGGACAGACGAGGACTCGACTGGAGGCACCCCGTCGCGCAAGCGCAAATCCGAAACACTCGATCAACACGGAGTGAAAAGGCCCAGGCTAGATAATGTGCCAGTGTTTTCCCATATCATCCACTCGCACTGACACCTTCTCCAGGAACCAGGTCGAATGTCACGAGAACAGCGTGCGGCCTATCAAGCAGTAGTCGAAAAGCACTATACAAGTGGTTCATGGTACAGTCAGAGTGCCTCTGCGACAATCTATATCCTCGCTACAGTCCTTGAGCGTACAGACTGTGACCTCCTGTGGTACGTGGTACTCAATCATCGACCCTTCTCTTTCTGGTCATTGCCGTAGGCTCGCAATCCTTGGGCTCACATACCAGTATACGACTTCCCGCATATCACGCGACTTTTACGAAAAATACCACACGATCTATTACGATGAAGTATCGCGTCTCAATCCACTCCCAGCGGGGGCCACCAGTAACATCGATGCAATCACTGCACTTGGTCCAGACGATTTGTCGATACGATCTACCGAGGAACTGAGATTCACCCTCCTTCGTCACTGGACACTATATGATGCCATGTTTCACTCCAGTTATGTGGCAGGGAAACTTGGAATTTGGAAGGAACGAGGTCGCAAGAGACTTACGGGCTTGCTCGCTAAAATGGGGTGATTACGACCTTCAGATGACCGTTTCAATGATCCTTCACAACTAACCTCATCTGAGGTAGGTTTTCAATACCACAGACTCAACAGCTGTACGCCCATATGGACCTCGATCTCAAGCATCAGTTAAGATCCAAACTTGATGCCATCGCTCCTGAGTACGGTCTTGTGGAACTCACGTACCCCTCCTTCGTTCGATGTTTTGGGTATCGTGCCCCTCCCCTAAGCGCTGCTGATGCCGTTGAAGCTGTCAGCGCACTCTTGGATGTGGCCGGTGGTGTCAGGATGGAGGTCGAGGTGGAAGGTGCCCGGCACGGTGGGGAATGGTTCGGCAGTGGACGCGTATGGGAGGGCAGTAAACATTCTGATGAACCGCATGTAAGAGAACGCGGTGAAGGTGTTAACGTAAACGGAGAGGGGGATGGCGAGAATCTAGATGATGCAGAAGAACGCACAGAAGTCCCCTGGTGGGTAAGGAACTTCTGGGCAGCCTATGATGCTCTCACCGAGTAAGTCATTCTTTACGTTTGCGGCTAAATACACTGAATATTCCAGCATCGTACCTCTTCGAGATGCACTCACACTGTGTATGTCAGTCCATCGGGCTATCATACGACAAGGAACCTCGATAATCGACAAGCAAGACATCCGTACCATGCGCTCTCATCGCGTTGTTGTTCTCTCTCAGGGATCTGATCTTGCACTGTTTGCCCACCCCGGCGTACTCTCTCGTCTAGCACTCTGGTTGATTGATGCGTTAAGAGACAAGTTGCCAGGAACTAAGCTTGCCCGGGGAAAGAAGAGCCTACCATTCGTCCTGGCGTGCCTGAACGAGAGAACACAGACATACATTGTTGCAGGGGTCATGGGTTCTCTGGAGTTGGGAGATGTAACAAAGAAGTAGGTGTTTCAAATGCTCCTCCACGGATTTAAAGGATTGAAGTCCATCGATCAGTGAGTTTGGTCTAGCATTTATTAACGCCAAAGAACGATGCAACGCCCGATCCTCTCACAACTCATTCAATACGAGTATCCTTGAAATTGATCAGGAAGATCTGAAGGTGTTTCTAGAAGCCCTGTGTGAGGTGGGCGAGGGATACTAATGTACAATCCGTATTGTGGTACCGCGAGTCATGGCAAGAGCATACGCACACCCGTTACCCGTATGCTTATTCTCCGGAGCTCCACCAGAAACCAAATCCGTGCCTGTTAGAAATGTAGTGTGAAAGATGGCCAAATCGACAAAGACTACGCACCCTCCTTCAGAATGCCGGGAGAAATAATCGTAGTCAATGTTAACTGGGAGGCACGATCAGCCTACGTGTAGATTTCTTGAGATATTGGGTGGTCTTACTTGCCATAGCCAAGACGAGCTACTCGCATGATCATTCAGCACCCAGTCGTGACCTCCGAACAGATCCAACTTACCGCCCTTTCGTCGAGGGTCAAGTTCCTCACCACGCTGGGCTTGTGTAATGTCACCCCACTATCCTCGCTCGAAGTGTAAAGTTGTTCATCCGGTTCCCGGAAGGACACGGTGTACCGCCCCGTGTCCGTGAAGATCTGTAATAAATGTATTTATCCACACCGATCCAAGGAGTATCTCAGCCGCCACCTTACCTCTCTCCCAAATCCCCTAAATGCTCTGTTGATGGTAGCGATGCCTTCCCCTTGCGCATCCCGTAGGACAAAATGCCACGCCCACAAACCCTCGTCTATACGCGCAAATTGGTCGAAGTGAGCTTCGGGTGTGATAGTCTCGGGTTGAGGGTCTGAACCGAGAGGAGCAAGTACTCGGTGAGGAGCAAACCTATATTTGGTGATAAAAAAACGGAACGCAATTCGACCGTGTCCGGTTGTCGAAAAAACACAATCCCACAGGATGGGCGCACGCAGCATCCCGAAACGGGTGACATTGGAGGGCGTCCCCAACCGTCAGCCGAGCAATCAGCAGGATCAAGGTTGGTCCAAGGTTGCGCCACCCAATATCACGGAGGCAGTGATAGACAATCTAGGAATGTGAAACACGTAGAGAATCCCAAAGAGGATAAGACGTACAGTAGTTGCCTGCCCGGGAACACAGTCAGGAGAAAGACGAGGATGTGTGCAGATATGAGGAGCAAGCGATCAGGGTTCCAAGATATCGAAAACACGGAACATTTTGATTCAGAATGACGAGAGCGAAGGACGTCAAACAAGCGAAGAACCGGATGATAGGGTTGGATACACGCAGTGAAACGGAAAGCGAGAATGACATGGTCACCATACAAATACAGACCGGCGCAGGGTTGTTGTCAACGCAGCATGTGTGGAGACAAAAACAAATCATCCAGATTGAGAGTGCCGTTTATCGAACCAAAAGCCATATCAAACCTAAATCAGAACCCAAGTAATGGTGAGCCAGAACGTTGGATTAACAATACGGGAGCCAATACACACAGGGATCAAGCGAACCGGTCGACACAGTCGTGCAGCGGACGGAATCAATGTCAAGGATATGAACCATGAGATCAATCCACGATCGTGGCAGACGCATGAATGGGGAAAGATGGATTTATCGTATGTAAGATTGAAATGATACCACGTTCGCATTGTATAGGATCCGTCATCCATAATGAGCGTAGGAATCGTGGAGATAGCAGGGGAGTCGTGAAAGATTGAAAGACACCGAAAAGAGGGGAAATGTGGAGTCGCGACGAGATTTAACAAGGAAAGGATCGCACAGCAGGAAGTCAGGCGAGAGGGAAGCACATTGCCAATTACGCAGGTGAAACGATTCAACCGGACGGGCCGCACCGGTGGTGTTGTTTTGTCGGTCGCAGAATCAATATAATACAAATGCCCGATCAGCGGATTGTTCGGTGAGTCATGCCGGGAGGCAACGTGGAACACACATACCGCAGGAATAAATCGTACCTCCTCCTCCAGAGGTGCCACTCCTGCTGCACCTCTGCAAACGTGTCCAGAACTAGCTCTCCTTCCGGGGAAGAAGCAAGGTAATTCTTGGGACGTCGAACGAACATACGAGAGTTTATCCAAGAAAACGGGCGACGGATCTGGAAAGCAATGGAATATTTGTGAACTAATGTTATTCACTGAACCATGGTCACGCACACAAAGGATGGGTGAACCTTCAGCATCCATGACCAGCGCTCGGAATGACCTGTGCGTTCTGAACACCTGTCTTGCGAACATCGAAAAGAAACCACGCGGTTCTTCAACAATATACCCGAGTGCTTCTCCAGCCGGGTTTGCTTTACAGCGAAGTTTAGTGCATAACAGAAAACTTCGCAGTAGAACGTCTGGACATACTCATAACATATCGGTTCGACTGCTCGAATCCCATGAAAATATTGAGCATTTCAAGCTGTCTAGTTAGAAGTGAGACCGAGTAAGAAGCCAGAGGCAACCTCCCTCACCTTGTGACTACGAGCTCATCGTTGTTCAACAGCAAACGCTTCAAGCCCGCCTCAGGATCGGCGGAGGAGCGTGTGCCTTGCCTCCAAAGTTGTGAGTGGTCTACGGAGGGTTTCTCTTCGTAGTCTGACGAGGTCCGCAGACCGTCTTCTGGAGGAGGGTCTAACTGAGACTTGCGCGATATGTTACCTCGGGAACTTCTCCCGAAACCAGTGGTACGGTTAGGAAAGCGGGAGAGGGCGTATAGCCGACACCGCTGTGCCAACTTAGATGTGCAGAAAGACGAATGCCTTTGCAGCAGACGGTAACCCATATTGAACGCAGCCATTCTGCTGGTAGGACTGAGGCCAAGATTTGAAGTGGTATCAGCGAGCTGCTACTAGTATAGTAGACAGAGAGGTAGTCGTACTTGAGCAAGTAGCAGTAATAGTACTAGTACTAGTAGTAACTTAAAATGGCACTCCCGTGGCTATGCCGCACATTTACCAAGACAGGCTTTTGCCGACTTCGAGTCGTTCGAGACTTGAAGTTTTGAAAGCTTGACCAACCAGCCTCTGCTCTTCCGTGGCGCTGCTGGGGGTGACGATGTATCAGCGGTCGTCTGTCCTTCGCATTCCAAGGAACGCGCGATCTGCTGCTACTGCAACTAAAATACAGGTGGGTTCAGTCGGTTGTAACACGTACGCGAAAGACTCATCAGTAAACATTAGCCCGTTTTCAGGCAGATTTTTCGGTCAGAAGTAGATACAGCTCCTGAGCCCAGTCGTGCTTTCCGACATATTCCTCCTCACCCTGCTTCACAACAGCGTCCGGTGAAGCCTACCGAACACGGTCCCTTCCGTTCCAATACCCCCACTCCGGAATCCCAGTCCAGACCCCGTCTTACATCGCATCCGTCTCCGCCCCAGCTCAACGAACGCGGTTCCTTTCACCCCCGCCTCCCTCAGCCCGAAACCAAGCCTAGTCCACTGTCACGCTTGTCTACATTGAAATTCAAAGGACGTGGTTCCCTTCGTTCTGGCCATGCTGCCGCGGGTGCAAACAAAGGCAGAACAGCGGAGATAGGTCGCTGGCATGGAAAACAAAGGGAAAGGGAGAACGGTAGGAGATCCCTACCGAAGCAGGTGCCAGTGGATCTCTACATCCCGTCTACTGTTTCGGTTGGCCAGTTGGCCAAGCTGTTGAATGTTCGCTTGCGTATGATCAATCTTTTGTCCCCGCGCACAATGAGCCAACGCTTTCTTGTTCAAAGGTACACTTCAACGCAAGATGGAGCAGGTAGGAATGTACGAAGAGTCTTCCTATGATTATGGTTGGTAATCTTCCGTCTTATCATCAGAGAAACTCAATCATCCCTACAGTTTTGACCTGTGACTATGCTGCTTTACTCGTTCAAGAGTTTGGCCGTAACCCGATAATTAACGATGAGGCCGCTTTTGACCTATACCCTCCGTAAGAGCATCTTTCTTGCTGATTTTGACTCTGAGTTTCCATTCACTTAGAATACTTCATTGACCCCAGTCTTCTTTAATAGACCACCCCCGGAGAACCCACACCTTCTGCACACCCGTTCACCCATTGTGGCCATTATGGGTCATGTCGATCACGGAAAAACAACTCTTCTCGACAATCTTCGTTCTTCTTCTGTTGCTGCTTCTGAAGCAGGCGGGATCACACAGCATATTGGTGCCTTTTGTGTTCCGTTGAGCATGAGTGGTGACTCCTCGACATCATCGGAAGGAGATGAGCGTCTAATCACGTTCCTGGACACCCCGGGGCATGCTGCCTTCTCTGCCATGCGCGCGCGCGGAACTTCGGTCACTGACATTGTTGTCTTAGTCGTGGCTGCCGATGATGGTGTCATGCCCCAAACGCTAGAAGTCATTGAGCTTGTCAAACGTGAAAAGGATGGAGGCAATATTGGAATGGTTGTGGCAATTAACAAGGTTGACAAGCCTGAAGCTGATGTCGTAAGTCACCCCCATCGTGCATGCCTCACACTCATTCCTTGATCGCGAACTATCATTCACTTCTTTCACTGTGTACTCGGTTTACAGGGAAGGACCAAGCTTGCTCTGCTTTCCGCTGGCGTTCCTTTAGAAGAGGCTGGCGGGGATATCCCTTGTGTCACCGTCTCAGGGCTTACAGGATCTGGACTGCCCGAGCTTGTTGAAACCATTGCGCTAGTTGCTGATGTGATGGACCTACGTGCGGAACACGTATGCCCACCCGTGGGGTATGTCCTCGAGTCTAGGATGCTTAAAGGCTTTGGGTGAGTATGCACGTTCACTCTCTGGTTCCAGTTTTGTCACAATTGCCATCTCATATGCGTAGTCCTGTTGCAACTGTTCTGATGACTCGCGGGACTCTCTCTCCAGGAATACCCGTTCTGGCGGGGACTTCCTCGTGTTCGACACGCCGCCTTCTTTCCTCTTCATTGCAATCTATCACTTCCGCCGCACCTGGTACCCCTGTCCTTGTCACAGGTTGGAAGTCGCTTCCTGCTGCTGGTGAAGAGGTTCTGTCGGGCAGCGACGCCGACATAAAGAAAGCATGTGCGAATCGGGAACGGAAACGAGATATAGAGAACGCTCTAGGTGACGTCGAGGCAATAAATGCCACGAGACAGGCAGACAAAGAGAGGGAGGAGAAAGAGAGAGACAATCCACACAAGGCAAAGAGAGGTAACCGTGCGCACATGGTGGTTGAAGACGGTTCTGGTCAGCAACAGAGGAAGTATCTTCGGATGGTTGTCAAAGGGGACGTTAGTGGGAGTGTCGAGGCTCTAGTTGGTGCAGTCAAAGACATTGGGAATCACCTAGCAGGCGTTAAGGTTGTTTCCACTGGTGTGGGGGATGTTTCTGACTCTGATGTCATGATGGCAAAGGCCGCAGACGGTACGTCTATGCCTGCGTTTTGAGTACATTCGTTGATTTCCGCGTCAGCAATGATAGTCGCATTTTCTGTAGGCGTGCCACGGGCCGTCCGAGCTGCCGCCTCCCAGAACCACGTTCCAATTTATACATCCGACATCATATACCGCGTCATTGACGATGTCCGGGGTCGCGTCATATCTCTCCTACCATGTACTATCGATATCAAAGTCACTGGCGAGGCGACAGTACTCCAGCTATTCGAGATACAAATCAAAGGAAGTTACAAGAAGATCGCTGGCTGCAGGGTCACCCATGGAAATCTGCAACGGTCAGGCTTGGTCAGGGTATTAAGAGAAGAGAAATTTATATATGAGGGTGAGTGCCAACATGTTTACATCATGGATGTATTGAGTTGGAACTGTTACCAGGTTCCATAGACGCATTGAGACAGCTAAAGAAGGACGTGACCGAGGTTAGAAAAGGTTCAGAATGCGGCGTTAACTTACAAGACTTCGATAATCTCCAAGAGGGTGACGTTATCCAAATGTTCCAGAAAATAGAGATGCCGGGCGAGCTGTGATTGTTCGGTGACTACGACGACACCTCGAAATTGCCGCTCATCTGACACATAGAAATTTACGGGTCATATCATATTCTTTATTAAACGTGTGCATACGAGGTATGGCAGTATCCATAGCAATTTCTTCACGATGCTCGGTTTCTATTCTGCTCGTCAAGCATGACTTCTTTTCCACCAATCGTGCCGGTTCTACCCCCAACCCCAAATGTCAAGTTGATATTCCCGAGATCATGCGTTGTCTTCTCAAGGACGGCCCAGCTTCGGGTATCCAACTTCTTCAGGACGACCTCTACCTTGGTCCCGAAAAACTTGTACGAAGACATTCGCGGTTCGACTGGTCCAAAGAGCTGAATAGTCCGCTTGAACCGTTTCTGGGCAGGAAGATATAGATCAAAATGGACCTGCGTATACTCTCGTAAGTAAAGCGATAAAAAGGGTTAATAACCGTCTGCGTTGCGGCACCAACCTGTGTCTCTTCAACCGTTACCTTGCTTCTGTCCTTGTCAGCCTGCTTGGCGAATACAGACACATGCACCTCGTTCGGTGTCTGATAATGATCTACACGGCACTCAGTCAACTGTTCAACCTGGTGATCGCAAACAGATCAAAAAGCAGTCAGCGGCAATGACGACGACGTAATAAAGGTGGTGTCATGCACCAACTCTTCGGATGCGCTCTGCTTCGGAACAAAGACATGGTGGCCTTTCTTACATCCTTCGATCTTAAGGAATTCTTCAAATTCCAGGACTCGCCGTTTACAGCATAGATAACCCTGAGCGCCGCATGAGAATCATCAAAAATATAGACAAAAGCATATGAGGAGTGGTGCACGAGCGACGTAATTTACTGGGCTACACACCTTGCTTCCCTCGCGGAAGATGGGCTGCAGAACGAATTAATCCGGTCAGTGGACAGGAAGTTATTAGTGAAGGCGACAAAGGATCCGAAACGTACTGGCGCTGGATGGTAGGTGCAGACGGTGCCCTGGCCGTTTCCGGCGCGGTTCTCCGCATCGCTCGCGAATGCTACGCTACAGCCTTTACGTCTGCATTGTGTGCCAGGCGCGACCGCTACACTTAAGTCATCTTCCTCTTCCGGTTGAGAAAGAGGAACAGATTCAGTAGGGAGAGCGGTGGCGACAGGCGTTGATGTGTGTGATCGAACTCTCTGTGCTGTTGAATAGACTTCTTTTCCATCTTTCGATTCCGTCATTGTGAGGATCTCAGTAGCTGCAGGCTTCGGCACCTGAGGAACATCTTGCGGTACTGCCTCTGTATGTGCGCCAACCTCACACCCCTTGTCAACGTGATCGATGATCGTTAGCGGTGAGCGTGCTCCGCCACGCAACAAGGCATGCATACTGGTATAGCCATGAATTCATCGAAGTCGAGAACCGGCTTGTTGATACGTGAGCAGCATGACCACGACTTTAGCCCCTCGTGGAAGACCTGATAATGTGCAAGCTTGGACCGACCGATCTAACAAGACTGACAGCCGAAACTCACCGGTGCTCCAGGGTGGTAATGACAACTGGTCTCCGTGTTTTCTGCTGATAAAAACTCCTGACCGCACCCTTTTCGCGCACAACGCGGCATGTCGGTGAAGTGATCGCAGGATAACGAGGTATTCTAGTGTTACGAACGCTAACTCCAGTCCTTGTTCAATATCATCAACTTGTTGCCTCCTGCGCCGTTCAGAATAAATATCTTGCTTATGTAATGCCTAGAATGTTCGTGAAAGTTTCTCGCAGCAAGTTCGTCGGAGCCAGTCGATAGCATCGTTGATGCATTGCGGAAACCAGTAGAAGTTCTGGTATATACCGCAGTCTGAGATCGATCTTGTCGGCGTCAAGTGGCCACACCCAATACTGTTTCCTTCCTACTCTACTGATACGCAGGGACCTCGATCAACTACGTTGTTTACGAATACTGTTCGGGTGGTTACCTGCGTAATGAAGCATTGCAAAGGCATTCATTGCAAAGCAAACGCCGCGGGATGTTGGATAGACCTGAAGTGCAACGAAACTCGTCCAACCAAACAATGATAGTCATTCAAAAAGACCGCAATGGCGACACACCAGCAGGTTGATCCCGGTAATGCGGAACGATGTAGCCGACGGATAGCTTACCAGTCACGAAACTCAACAGCCCCCTTGAAGCAGTAAAAAGTGGATTCATGTGGATGCAGACGAACTCGTCGCTAGCCAGCGTGAAAGGAAATTGATCATCCGGTGTCAAATCAACGACAGATATGGCCTGCAGGCATGTTACGGACATGTTCCAAGGGGGGTGGAGATGTTCTCGCATTCGAGATTGAATTGAAGAATCTCAGACTCAGGGGTGGCCGGTGAATATCGAATACGAGTGGATCAGAAACGTTTCAGCTGCACCATGATATGATGAAGTAAGCCACCTACTCGGTAAGTCAGGGAAGCGTGGGTCAGACCCGGGTCAAGATGATGCATAACCATTAGTGTCGCGAGTGGATCAGTACACGCGCATAGGCTCACGACAAGACTGCGGTGCTAACGTTAACCATCAAACGTTATGGCATGATGCATTCTGCTCAAAGTTCCGCTCATCCGATCGGGTCAGGACTTTGGGCCCATCACGTTTCAGGTCACGGGGGAAAAATAAGAGAAAATCTCACTAGTACTAGGGCTATGTACCGAATCCGCTACTGCCAGTGAGTACTGAGATTCGGACACAGATCGTATCAACTCTTGCCCGCTTTCGCACACTACTGTTGTCCCTAGTACTCTATCTACTAGTTATCTACGCGCGGCCCTGTTTTCAGGTTTCCCTACTATATACGTCAACCTGTTGTGTACTATATTATTCCTCAGTTAAGACCTCGGTGTTAACGTTTACTCACTTTCCTCACGAGATATACAGGCTAGCAGCGTGCCTTCGTGGAGATTGTACGCAAGATGTTGTTATGCGGGTCCCAGTTTCAAGTTCATGCTGATCATAACGTGTTTCCCCTGCCAAGTACAGATTGAAACCAGAAAACAACATGTTCACTGTGGGATTCATTGACCTCCGTCATTGTGGATCTAGTTTTACATGGTACTCCTCGAACCTGTTTCGACCTCGCGTGACTAGTGACCCTGACCCGGCATCACGACAGCTGCCGCAATTGCTATGCTTCCATTGCCAGTGCCAGAGTGAAACGAGGCAAGCTATGTATGACTAACTTCAATGATTATGCAAGTTTAGCTTTGGCAGGCAGGGTCAGGTTCCGATTAACGGAAGCTATATTTCACCTGAACAAGTCCCGGCGTGTCCTCTTGTCAGCCGATGAAGTAAAATGCAGACTCGATCCAACTTTGAAACACATTCATAATGATTATCGAGATAGCAACTTCCCAGTGGTACCGGATCCTTCTCGGGTGGTCGGAACTGCATCGGTGATGGGTGCTTCTGCCGGCGATCATCGAGGAAGGACTGAATATTGAAGGGTCCTCCCCTTCGAGTCGGCAATTCGAGCGCCACAAGGATGAGCTGAACAGCCACATGGAAGGCAACTTGTCGATGAAGATACGTATGAACGGCGGATGTGTTATCGTCACAAGAGGATGCCACGGAGCGGGGATTATAGCGTGGTGTCGGAGCAGGCTCGATTGATTGCAGAACAGTCGTGGAGCATTCGCGTTGCAGGTCCGAAGTTTCCCTGCAAAGGTGCAACTGACAAGCGAGTTAATCTATCGGAGCTAACTGGAAACGATAAATGTAGCCGTCACACAAGCTCGTAGTACTACAGTAGGAATGACATTTCCAAATCTGCCTTTCAATCCAAACCTGGACCAAATGACTCCCATACCAAAAAACCCACGCCCCACGGACCAACGCGACCAAGTGTCCGAAGAGCGGAAGAGATCCGCCGATGAGTGTTGGATCGGAACTCGTGACGATCAGGGAAACCTGCTGGATGTTCACGAAAAAACGATGCTATGCCATCTGCTTGAAGCTTTTTCACCAAGACAGAAAATGATGATTGTCGGCTGCTCGGATGTAACTTCTCGAGGGTAACGGCTCGGCGCGCCACATCCCATGGTCTGCAGAGGTTCTCATATGCCAAACCCGCCACCATGCCGCCGCATACTAATGTGAAAGCATGAGTAAATCGTGGTAGGTGAGAACTGTGGGATGCCTCATTCCCCGACTGCAATCTTCGAAGAGTATGGTGTGTCGCGAGTTTTACTTCGTATGCTACTTTGCGGGTGATCTCGAAAACTGTAAAGAAAGCAGCAAAACCTGAAAAACGGACAAATAAGATGCTTTGACAAGTGGTCAGAGTTCACTTACCGCAAACATCCTTACCCCATCCCCATCCCCATCCAGTCCATCCACGCCCCGCCATTTCAGCGACATCTTTCATCCAATGCCTGAGTTGTCTGATATCTCGGATTTGATCGGATCTACTTGTGATGGGGATCGGTTGTGTTCCACGGAAGACCTCCTTCCACGCATGGGACCACTCTTTCCCAGTTCCGCCTTCGATGGCGAGTCTCACATTTTCCACAGGTGCAGCGACTAAGGCTTGCATACCACCCGCAGCGGCACCTGACAATGCGACCGTGAACATTGAATGAAGCCCGAGGCGAGATTGCAGATAACTAGAGCATTCGGTGTACGTGGTCCAAAGTACCGTACCCAGTACTGCGTTGGCAAGCATTGGCGGTACGAAGTGCTTAGGTATTACCATGAGCTACGGTGATATAAGCCTCGATTCGGACGCACTCGAGAGGAGGGTTGACACCACACCTTGGCTCTTGATGAGTGAGACGAGATACTGGGTGCTGAGAGTAGTGCCGTGTCTGTCAGCATGTCCCCGGAGTGAGTGCCAACCGCTCACTGGGGTTGCGGACGGTTAGCAGAGAGAATCTTCATGATGTTTGGCTTACCTTTGGATGGCCTAAACAACCTTACTGGACGGGAGAAATACAAAGCAATAGCCCGCGTAGTCGTCCGAGCTAATGCAGTATAGAGGGGGCTACCTTGCTCACCCTGACTCGAAGGCAGAACAGCGACTTCATCCCGGATGGTCATGAAGCGTATTGTGGATGGTCGGTCCGCGTCGATGGATTGGCTTTCCGGTGAGGTGTTGGAGCAGGAGTGGTATTTCTGGTATTGTGGTGCGGCTTTCCTGTTGCGATGTGTTGGCGGAAGGACTTGAAGTGACTCTGGGTTCGGCGGGTTTAACTTTTGCAACAAGTACCGAAACAGGTTGCGTGAAGCGCTTAGTAACATCCTAGTATGAGGCTTTCCCGACGCATCTCGAAACATTTCGCCCCGCCTGTTCTCCCGGAAGGGACTGTCAGGCAGCTATCATTCGTTAGAACCGCCAACGACTTGTTACCAGAGGATTTTACTTTCTTGCCAAAGTTCTTCGACGTCCACGAGCAGCGATTACTGTTGACTACGGCCTTGAGTCAACTCGACGCCACTGAGAGCGTACGTGTCCGCAGACTCCAGAGTGACTATCGTTCTAGGAATCCAGTCTCGGACAGCGTTCCCGTGGAGGGTGTATTCTTGCCAGACCGTTACTACACATTCCACGAGGTGAGCACATAGTCCTAGATCCTTGTGCTTTCCGCTGTTCATTCCTCAAGGGTCATTATGACAATGTTATTCGGGATTATCGTGAAATGCGCCTTTCTTCCTGGCCGGAATCTGAACTTCCCGGCCTGACTCCATTATTGGACCGCCTACGAGCTCTCTGCCCCTCGAAAAACACACAGACACACCTATTGCACCTGGCTTCGTCTGGAGAAATCCTTCCTCACGTCGATAACGTTTCTGCTAGTGGTAAATGGATTTTAGGCGTGAGCCTAGGGGCTACAAGGACATTAAGGATGGAATCCCCAAGCTCTACGGAGCCAGAGAACTTTGGTATAGTGCTTCCGTCTGGTAGCGTTTATCTACAGAGGTAATATCTGTGCATTTACGTTGAATCCCCGTGTTAAGATAAGTATCACAGAGACGATGTTCGCTACCATTGGAGGCACGCAATTCTCCCCCCAACAAACAGGCAGAAAGCCGAGTGTGGACAACGTGTCAGTATAATGATCAGGGTACGTGTGTAATTCCTCATGGTTTGCCTCTTCTTAGATCCAGCTAGGATTACAGGGGGGATGATGCGTGGAAGGTTGAAGTCAGTGCACATGAAAGCAAGCCACACTGGTTTGCCGAGTAAATACATGTGGTATACCAATAAACCCGGACTTCGTGAAAGGGAGTGTCCCACTATATCTCCATCCCTGACTACAGCCTTTGTTGTAAAATATCCGGAGATGGTGCTACTAATCAATACTTATAGTAATACTGGCACGTACGAAATGAGTCACCCCAGGTTCGGTTCGAAGTGAAATTGGGTTGTCTGGGGTCGCATCGGATGTGAAACAAGCACATTTTTTGGTTCCGGCTGTTCGACGATGTTCGGTTTACTTCTCATTTGCTGGCATGCACAACAGCGCGGATATGATGTGACGAGACTGCGAGATTCATGTAAGCACACAAACGGGGTGCTTTTAAATTAGTCATGCAAAAGGGTGTTGCATCGACCCCAGTGCTAATGACGTTGCAGTTTGAGTCCGACCTCGGGGTACCAACCCTCGAGAACGAGGGGAATACACGCAGAACCCGCGATCGGACAAGCATCTCCAACAAGTGTTGCGCGTGATCAACCAAGAGTATTAGCCCCGATCTCACCTGCCTACTACTCGACGGTCTAGAACTCGACGTCAAATTCTCGCTTGAGTTCATCGCCCCAGTTTTGTCTTGTCGGCCAGGGAGGGATCAGCAAGCGACTGCCTATACTTGCGGGTCTGCAGGGCAGAACAGCAAAACGTGCAGGGGCTCCGGATTTATGCACCCATTCCCAGAACCCTTGAAACTGATACCATGCAGTTTGAAGACACGCCATAACAAAATTATCCCTTCAATACGGTATTCTGGAGTCCAAGCCTAGTGAACTGATTGCGAAACACTATTGCGTAGAAGGAACAGTCCGCGGCTACAGGCGAATAAATACTAACTATATGGCTGATGGGAAGCAGATTGATACAGTGTGGGGATGTGAAGTCGATGCAATGGTTCTAGCGAGATAATGAGATCTACAAATGCAGATGAAGTGCGCGCGTGAATAATAACTCGGCCTAGTTTACTTTTGAGACACTGGACACACTATTCACTAGCGTCAGCATCTGTGTTCGGGCAATGTTCAAGCTACTTACGGCAAACTGCGATGACCTTCGCCCCCATCCACTGCTATAACGACGACTTGCGTCCCCTACAAATTGTTAGATACAGATACAGCGCATATTAAGAAAAAAGTTTACATCGGCAAGGCGGCTTGTGGATTGCACGGTTCCATATTTGATGTCACCACCGGAAGTCCAGAAGAAAACTCGTGTGCCGTTCTGAGTGCTGTGTCAACAGCATTCTGGGGAGTGAAGTGGAGACTTACAGGGTATGCGTTCATAGCCAAAATAGTAGGTAGGGAACGGTAAGTTCTGAAGGTCGTTGGGTGCCATTGACCGGTGGGTTGGACTCTCCTTATAAGCCCGAGCAGTAAGTGTTGGGCGAGATCTGCTTCGATCTGAAGGCGCATCGGTGATAGGACCTACTGAACGGGCGTGCCTAATTTGTTCTTGCAATCGGGAAGGGCTAGTTGTTTGGTGAAAATCTAAGAATTTCGCTTATGGGTTCGGGAACAGCTGTAACGACACATTACTGGCCAGCGAGCAAATGCAATATTAGCCGAGCTCAATTAATTCACGGACAACGGCTCGTCGCACGAGTCGCTGCGCGTTTGAGATACCTGGTAAATCAAATGCAACAATGTCTTAGCTGTGAGTTATGAAATGTATGAACTCGTGAAGGTCGAGGCAGAACGGCATCATGGAAGGGACGTAATAGTGCTTGAGGTCCCCAAGCACTCAAGCACTCATGAGTCCACCCCGCGATGAAGCAAGTGATCCTAGAATGACGCGTGGCAGACATATGCATCTACACACACGTTGCCATCCTTCATCAGCCGGACCTGATCCTCGGCCTGGCCCGCAGTGAGATTTCATCTGAGCGGAGCTCTGTAACTATATGAACGGACCTCTGTTGGTGGATCTTGAAAGTGAGCCTCGATCATGTACATACGTGTGCAGCTTTCCAAAGAAAACGCGAGGAGGAATCCAATCGTAAATGAAGGGGGGTATAATAATTATCAAAAGGCAGCGGTGCATGGGAAAAAAGGCGGAGTTCAGAAAACTCGATTAAATAATTCGTCGTTGAAATTCCGCATCGGAGGTGTTGCATCGGGCATTGCAACGTTCTCGAGAACTTCATTTAACATCGATACCACTGTGACGCAGAATGTCGGTCATTCTAGTGACGGGCTCGTACGACCATGAAATCAGATTTTGGGAAGCTTGGAGTGGAATTTGCTCCCGCACCATCGCCAGGTCGGGAGAATCTGGCGTGAGCACCGTCTTTTCAATCACGATGTGCAAATCAGGTCATGCTTGGGTTTTGTCGTTAGCAAGTAAATCGTCTAGCTATCTCTCCTGAGTAATTCAACTCTTTCCTTCTTATGGGGGGTCTCGTTCACGTTAGCTCTTAGCAAGCGTCTGCTGGCTGCGGCGATCCACAAGAAAGTGTACATTTACGAAATTGCTAGCACTTCCTCCACCCCGGTTGGTGCCCTCCATTTCCGTAGCCCGCGTATTGAAGCATGCAAATCGGTAGCTGACCTGTCTCGATGCTCACACCATGAATGTCACCTCCGTTTCCTTCCACAGTGAAGGGAAATGGTTAGTTACTGGTAGTGAAGATGGCACTATCAGGATATGGGACCTCAGGTACTTATACAATTCCAGGTCTATGAATATTAGTTTTTTTCTTTATTGATCGCTCCAGGAGTACACAAGTGCACCGCACTTATGATAATGGCGCCCCTGGTAGCCCCATCTTATCATATTGCTCTCTTCAGATGATGCTAATCATACATGCTCAGTCAACGATGTTTGCGTCCATCCTAATCAAGGAGAGCTCATCTCCTGCGATCAGGCCGGATGCATCAAACAGTGGGACCTATCTGAAAATCTTTGCTCACATGAACTGGTGCGTCACTTTCATCTCCACCTTTTCGATTTCTTAACGCACAAGTGCAAGACCCCTGCTGGTGATGTGCCTATCAGATCAGTCAGTCTGGCTTCTGATGGATCGTGTTTGGTTGCTGGAAATAACAAGGCATGGCCCAAATTCGTGGGTTGAGGTAGCGCTCATCATTCCGTAACTAGGGCAAATGTTATGTCTGGAAGATCAACGAAGAGAAATCTGAACTCCCGAGATACCAGGCCGTAACCAAGTTCAGCGCGCATAAGAAATATATAACCCGCGTTCTTTTCAGTCCTGACGTTAGGTAAGTTATGAATCTGAGTTACCTTTCTGTATGAATCTGGGCTCACGGGGATACATTAGGTATCTCGCCACATGTTCTGCGGACACCACGGTGAAGATATGGTCCATATCTCAGAATTATGAATTGAAGCAAGAGAAAGTACTCCAAGGGCATCAGCGATGGGTGTGGGACTGTGCTTTTAGTGCGGACTCTGCATATCTGGTGACAGGTGAGAAACTGTTATCTGACTCCATTAATTCTTGGTGCATACTGGTTAATAGCGTCCTCGGATCACACTGCTCGACTTTGGGAGATGGCTTCTGGCGAGACTGTCCGACAGTATAATGGGCATCACAAAGGTATGTCGAACTATTACCACTAAATGACCCCTTCATCAAGAAATTGCATCCAGCTGCAGTGTGTTGTGCGCTGCACGATGGAGCAGGCTGATTTAATATCGAGGCGTACGGATACGTATCCCTGCCCTGGAGGGTCATTTAGTGATCAGGTAAATGGGTGTTCGAACATGAATGAACAATCTCGGCAATCGCCTTTGAAACCTATTTGCAATGTGCGACACTTCGGTTCAGCCCGGAGGTTCCTCGGTTTGAACACTTGCAACAGCGCATGATCTCATACCGACTCACCAGTTCCACGAAACTGATGAGTTACGCCAATTTACAGGTGCTCTAGCCCGGAAAGTACATATTTGCAACTGAAATTCTATGACTCTCAGAGTTGGAACAATGTCGGCAGAAAGTACAATGATAGATCCTGCCTTATTGAGTATGATTACCGATCAGAGGAGCATCTGGGCAAGAGACAGGTGTCCTCCAATCCATCATATCCACCTCCTCGGTCTATATCCACCATCAACTGTTCACCCGTCTCCAGTAAGGTAACTGATCTCCGAAGTTGGTAAATTTACTGGTGGAAGTAGAAAGTCGATGACTTCAGCTCCTGCTATATTCAAGGCTTGGAGCTTCTGGTCCTTAGAAACCCCGCGTAGCATCATCTTTGAGTCATTTTCACGAAACCTTTTCCCATCTTTAGACGAAATGATCTGAAGGTTGTTGTCTTCGTTGTCTCGATGAAGAGTCCGCGTGACGAACTTCGTACGCTTTAGGCAAAAGTATCAAAATCGCCTCGTGTTCAACAGAAGAAGTTGTATACGTGTGCTCGTTTTGACTCAGGAGCTTCTCTCGTGACCTCTGGGTGCCTCTCAAGGCCAAATTTATCTCTCCCCGACAAGGCTGCAATGAGGGAATGTGCTGCGCATACCGATTACTTTTCGTAGTAGAAGTCGAATTAATCTCTGGGTACTGGGTCAATTGTATAAAGAGACTTCTGATGCGGCGATTTACTGATCTGATGCACAGCTCAGTGTTGCACTGACGACAAGCAAAACAACTATGGACGATCTTCTCTTTTCATTTGCGATTGGTCTCTTGGGGATTAGTCGGCTCTCCGCGGTGTGGTGGGTTTCTTCATGCTGTAGTAGCAGCCATGAGCTCATTCATCCCGCTCTCTTGCCTGAAACAGGCTCGTCTATTATTAAAGTCAATCTTATCTCCATCAGCTACTGTACTGTACTGTTCCGCGAAACGCAACGCTGGTACATCCAGTCAGTACCTGGTCCTGCCACTTCAGACTGACAAGCATGAGAACGTCGGCCCAAGAAATACGCCAAGTATGTACTCCAGTCGTGATCGAATGACAGAAATGTTCTCTTGCAGGGCACGGCAGCATCGCCTAGCATCCACACAGTCACGCGACTGTCACACTGGTGTATACACGCGCAGGGTTGTCTCATGTCGTGTCCGAGTCGTGCGGCCGTGTGAGGCAGCATCGTTTTCCGGTTCCGAGGGCCAAGTCAGATCTCCGCCACGGCGCTCGAGGCTCAGAACGAGCGTTTGGGGTACGAAGTTCAACACAGAAACGGTCCCCGTTCCAGGCAGGTGCTACTCGCGTGGGCACCTCGCCTCTACTGCAAGGTTGATAGGGTCTTCTCTTGCGTTACCACACGTGGACTCCCGGGGAAGTCTTCTGCACAGGGACATCACAGCCCTTACGATACATGTAATTTCCGCCCAGAAGACAAGACGGGGTATTTTGCGGGTTGGTGCAGCGAATGCCAGTGTCTTTTTCTTTCTCGGAGCAGGCCTCTGACAGGCTTGCTGGATGCTAACGCTAATCCGCCGTTCCCTATAATTTCCGCCCCCAGACGATGTTGCGCAATGCGCACACTGCTAGTTTCTTGCCTGTTAGTTTTGTGTCCATCGACTTGTCCATCGATATAATAGTATTTGCCACTACCAGCTAGGCCGAGTTTTGATCCGGTGCGCATGATTATATAAGCATTCAATGTGCAATTGACGGCGTCAAGGTGGCGGAAGCCCGCCGGAATTGACGGAGGTCCGCCAGGGTACCAGCTGCCATCGGCCGGGACATGCAATCTGGTTCTGATTTATCTGTTTTTCCACTGGCAGCTTCTTCCTCCTTCAGCCCTCCATTTCTCTTTTCTATGGCATACCCCGACGTCTCGCACCAGTTCCCTCTGGTTTCGGAGGCGTCTTCTCTCACAGATAGCGGCTTCCATGCTGTCCAACGCAATCCCGATTCTTGGGATCAATCTCTTCCCGCAGATCAAGGTCTTTATCTCACAGAGTACGAGAAAGATGCTTGCGGGGTAGGCTTCATCTGTCATATTAAAGGCGAGCAGAGCCACAAAATTGTCTCCGATGCTCGTCAACTACTTTGCGCCATGACCCATCGTGGTGCCACTGGGGCGGACAGCCGCGATGGCGACGGTGCTGGGGTCATGACCAGTATCCCACACCTCTTCTTCAAGCGAGAGGCTGAAAGGGAGATTAGCTGTGTTCTACCCGAATCAGGCGAGTATGCTGTCGGCAACGTTTTCTTCAGGGCCAACGACCCCATCCAACTTCAAAACTTCCAAACGATCTTTTCCAACATCGCTAGCGGATTGGGTCTACGTGTGCTCGGCTGGCGCGAAGTTCCGACAGACGGCACCATCCTAGGTCCTGCTGCCAGCAGCAAGGAGCCAGCGATTCACCAACCTTTCGTTGTTCTTCGCGATCACTATGGTGACGGCACTACATGTCAGGATGGTCGTTTTGATGCCAAACTGTTTGAGCGACAGCTTTACGTATTGCGCAAGCATGCCACTCATACTATGTTTGTCGTTTCTCATTCATTCAGAGTAATGAACTTCGCTCAACAACGTTCCGACTTCCTTGTATATAAAGTACGCTCGCGAAGGGCTTCTATGTCTGTTCTTTGTCCTCCAAGAATATCGTGTATAAGGGGCAGCTTTCACCTCCCCAAGTATACAACTACTACCATGACCTCAATCACGTCTTGTATCGTTCCCACTTTACTTTGGTGCATTCCCGATTCTCTACAAATACCTTCCCGTCATGGGATCGTGCCCAGCCAATGAGGTGGGCCGCTCACAATGGTTAGTTCATATCATGCTTGAGTACGAGGTAAGACCTAACGCCCCACTTTAGGCGAGATCAACACTATTCGTGGCAACAAAAATTGGATGAGGGCTCGTGAAGGTGTACTTTCTTCGACGAGCTTCGGTGATCAGCTCGACCTTCTCTATCCCATCATCGAAACCGGGGGATCTGACTCCGCTGCTTTCGACAACGTACTCGAGCTACTTGTCGTAAATGGGGTCGTCACGTTGCCGGAAGCCGTCATGATGCTTATTCCCGAGGCGTGGCAAGGGAACGAGCACATGGAACCTGGAAAGCAGGCATTCTATAACTGGGCTGCTTGCCTTCAAGAACCTTGGGACGGTCCTGCCCTATTTGCCTTCAGCGACGGTCGTTATTGCGGTGCTAACCTCGATCGTAATGGTTTGCGGCCGTGTCGTTTTGTCGTCAGCAACGAGGACATCATGGTGTGCGCGTCTGAAGTTGGTGCGGTGTTCATCCCTCCGGAGAAGGTTGTGCAGAAAGGTCGTCTAAAGCCTGGTCGCATGCTTCTCGTTGACACACTCGAGGGAAGGATCGTAGATGACAAGGAGCTCAAACGAAACACAGCTTCCAAGCAAGATTTCGCATCATGGATCGAAGCTCACATTCTACATGTCCCAAACATCATTAAGCGCGTAATCCGCAGCAATGTTTCGATCGATCCCGTCATCGATGATGCACCGCTCAGCAGCGACCCCAAACTCCTCGCGTTTGGTTACACGGTTGAACAGCTCAATCTTCTTATGCTTCCAATGGTTGAGAACGGCAAGGAAGCGTTGGGCTCCATGGGGAATGATGCACCGATAGCAGCAATGGCCACCCAACCTCGCATCATCTATGACTATTTCCGTCAGCTCTTCGCCCAGGTTACCAACCCACCCATAGATCCAATACGAGAGAACATCGTCATGTCACTTGAAGCGTACGTTGGCCCTGAGGGCAATCTTCTGGAGATGAAACCCCAACAGTGCCACCGTATTCTTCTTCCTTCCCCGTTAACGTCTCTTGAGGAAATGAGTGCGATGAAACACCTGAAGGCCGCCTACGTTACCTGGCCATCGGTTACAATCGACATCACTTTCCAGAAGGAGGAAGGCATTCCCGGGTATCAGCTAGCATTACAGCGTGTCTGCAGCGAGGCAGCACAGGCCATCGAGGATGGTATCAAAGTCATCATTTTGTCCGATCGCGCCACTGGACCCTCTCGTGTACCTCTGTCCGCGCTGGTTGCGTGCGGTGGCGTTCACCATCACCTCGTCCAGAAAAAGAAGCGTGCCAAGGTCGCATTAATGGTCGAGACAGCCGAGGCTCGCGAAGTGCACCACCTTTGCGTTCTCGTTGGATATGGTGCGGATGCCGTTTGCCCATGGTTGATGCTTGAAACAATACATAAAGTTGGTCGCGAAGGGCTGTGAGTTGATGAAGCGCAGGCTTTTTTTTTCGGCAAGAGTTGACACGTCTTTGCAGCATCAAGGGCGGTGACAAGTCTGTGAAGGACCTGATTGCCAATTATCGAAACTCCATCGACAATGGAATACTCAAGGTTATGTCGAAGATGGGTATTTCCACTCTCCAGTCATACAAAGGAGCCCAGATTTTTGAAGCCCTCGGCCTGCACAGCGAAGTGGTGGAACGTTGCTTCACTGGGACTGCATCCCGAGTTCAGGGCGCGACGTTTGATTTACTAGCACTCGATGCCTTCGAACTTCATGAACGTGGCTGGCCTTCCCGAGAGACCATCTTACCGCCTGGTATGCCTGAATCGGGCGAGTACCACTGGCGGGATGGTGGTGAGGCGCACATCAACGATCCTGCGGGCATCGCTAGTTTGCAAGACGCCGTCAGGGAGAAAAACCAAGTTGCGTATGATGCGTATGCTCGTAATGCCAACGAGCAAGCCAAGCGCATCCACTTGCGTGGCCTACTTGATTTCCGGCTAGAAAACGCGACGCCAATTCCCATCGAACAAGTCGAGCCCTGGAATGAGATTGTCCGGCGTTTCGTTACAGGAGCCATGTCTTACGGATCAATCTCGATGGAGGCCCACTCTACCCTAGCCGTCGCTATGAATCGACTCGGCGGAAAGTCGAACACTGGTGAAGGCGGGGAGGATGCAGAAAGGTCACATGTCCTCCCCAACGGAGATACAATGCGGTCCGCGATCAAACAGGTTGCTTCAGGTCGCTTCGGCGTTACGTCCAACTACCTGGCTGACGCAGACGAACTGCAAATCAAAATGGCGCAAGGCGCAAAGCCTGGTGAAGGTGGTGAGCTCCCGGGTCACAAAGTTTCGGCTTCGATCGCTCGCACTCGTCACTCGACTGCTGGTGTTGGTTTAATCTCACCTCCTCCGCATCATGATATATACTCTATCGAGGACCTTAAGCAGCTCATTTACGACCTGAAGTGCTCGAATCCTCGCGCGCGCGTTTCGGTAAAGCTTGTCTCGGAAGTTGGTGTGGGCATCGTTGCCAGCGGCGTCGCGAAAGCGAAAGCAGACCATATTCTGATCTCTGGTCACGATGGCGGCACTGGTGCCTCTCGGTGGACTGGTATCAAGTATGCTGGTTTACCTTGGGAACTTGGCCTTGCAGAAACACACCAAACTCTCGTTTTGAATGACCTCCGGGGTCGCGTAACCGTTCAAACAGATGGGCAGATTCGGACCGGCCGTGATATAGCAATTGCTTGCTTGCTGGGTGCAGAGGAGTGGGGTTTTGCCACGACACCTCTCATCGCGGTGGGGTGCATAATGATGCGCAAGTGTCACTGTAAGTCTTCTTTTTATGTATACAGCATTTGTAGCCCACAATCGCCTTCACAGTGAATACCTGTCCCGTTGGTATCGCTACTCAGGATCCTCAACTTCGGGCAAAATTCGCTGGTCAGCCTGAGCAGGTTATCAACTTCTTCTACTACCTCGCGGAGGAACTTCGCACAATCATGGCAAACCTCGGGTTCCGCACCATCAACGAGATGGTTGGACGTGCTGACATGCTGAAGATCGACGAGAAACTCCGCACAACCAAGACCGCTCACCTTGATCTTTCCGCTGTGCTTAAACCCGCATGGCAGATGCGCCCTGGCGCAGCCACGTACCGTGTTCGTCAGCAAGACCACAAACTCTATATCCGTCTCGACAACAAGTTTATCGACGAATCGGAACCCGCGCTCACCAAGGGCCTTCCTGTTCACATCGATTGCGAAGTGCAGAATATCGATCGCGCCTTAGGGACCTCTCTGTCTCACCGCGTCTCCAAACTGTATGGCGAGGATGGCTTGCCTAAGGACACTATCCACATTCGCATGCGCGGCTCCGCTGGTCAATCCTGTGGCGCATTCCTCGCTCCAGGGATCACAATCGAGTTGGAAGGTGACGCTAACGATTACGTTGGCAAAGGCCTGTCCGGGGGACGCCTTGTCGTATACCCACCAAAGCAGTCGACGTTCAAAGCAGAGGAGAACATTATCATAGGCAATGTCTGCTTGTACGGCGCGACATCAGGCGAAGCATTCATTCGAGGTATCGCTGCAGAGCGTTTCGCTGTTCGAAACTCTGGTGCGAACGCCGTCGTCGAAGGCACTGGGGATCACGGCTGCGAATATATGACTGGCGGGCGGGTTGTAGTTCTTGGCACCACCGGCCGTAACTTCGCTGCGGGAATGAGCGGAGGAATAGCTTACGTTCTTGACACAGCTCACACATTCGCCTCTAAAGTTAACATGGAGATGGTAGAACTTGGCAAAGTTACCGATCCAAAAGAGATCGCTACTCTTCGTAGTCTTATTGAGGACCATCGTCACTATACCAGCTCAGAGGTCGCCAACCGCGTTCTGAACGATTTCCATCATCTCCTTCCCCATTTCGTCCGGGTCATGCCTCTGGATTACAAACGTGTTCTGGAAGAGCAAGCTGCGAAAGAGAAGGAGGAGAAGATGCGCTTGAACGTTATTGATCTCGTTCCTTCTCGAACAGCTAGCCAGGTTGATCTCGCCTCGGAGGGTCTCGAAGATCTCCTACTCCCTAAGGAGCCTACTCCGAACATTCCCAACCCTTTCAAACGTCATGAGCCTTCCGTTGCTGATATAGAGGATTCCCTTGTTGATGAGTCGACTACCAAGCAACGACTTCACAGATTGGATAAAGCGCGTGGGTTCATGAAGTACCAGCGACTCAACGAGGCGTACAGACCTCCCCGAAAGCGAGTCAAAGACTGGAAGGAGATCTCTACCCGTCTTACGGAAAGCGAGCTCAAGTACCAATCTGCCCGATGCATGGACTGCGGCGTTCCATTCTGTCAGTCAGATTCTGGATGTCCAATTTCTAATATCATTCCCAAGTGGAACGACCTACTCTTCAAGGGTCAGTGGAAAGATGCGCTGAATCGGCTCCTTATGACGAACAACTTCCCCGAGTTCACGGGACGCGTCTGCCCTGCCCCATGCGAGGGCGCGTGTGTTTTGGGAATCAATGAGCAGCCTGTTGGCATCAAGAGCATCGAGTGTGCTATTATCGACAAGGTGAGGCAGCCTTGACCATGGACAGTTTGTTTTCATGCTGAGCTTTGCAATCCAGGGCTTTGAGATGGGGTGGATGGCCCCTAACCTGCCGTCGTTCCGCACGGGCAAGAAGATCGCCATCATCGGATCTGGGCCCGCAGGCCTTGCATGCGCCGACCAACTGAACAAGGCTGGTCATTTCGTTCACGTATATGACCGCAATGACCGCTTGGGTGGTCTTCTGATGTATGGCATCCCTAAGTACGTGGCTTTTCGATCCACATTCCTGCGTTGCTGAGTTAAGTTCAGCATGAAGCTTGATAAGGCGATTGTACAACGGCGGCTGGACCTCATGGCTGCCGAGGGTATTGTAAGCACTTTGAATATGGTTCCGCCTCGCTGTCACTGATACCATATTAGACGTTCGTGCCAAATGCCCATGTCGGCGTCAACGTTGACGCTGTTGCCTTGCGTGAAGAGAACGATGCTGTCGTCATCTGCACTGGCGCAACTTGGCCACGAGACCTGAAGATTCCTAACCGGAACGTCGACGGTATCCACTTCGCCATGGAATTCCTCCAGGTACGTTGGTTCCCATTTCAGTTATTCGCTTATTGATTTCTTTCAGCTGAATACAAAATCCCTTTTGGACTCTGAGCTGCAAAACGGCGCTTACATCGATGCCAGAGGGAAGGACGTCATCGTGATTGGCGGCGGTGACACTGGTAATGATTGTATTGGTACATCCATGCGCCATGGTGCAAAGTCTGTGACAAACTTCGAGTTGTTGCCCAAGCCTCCCGGTTCCCGGGGAAGGGACAACCCATGGCCACAATGGCCTCGGTGGGTTGTTTTCGCCTTTCGCCATGCGCGTGATGCTCACTGTATGTGTGCAATGCAGGATATTCAGGACCGATTACGGGCACACTGAAGTTGCAGCCCATTTCGGCAATGGTGAGAAATATCCGACAGTGCGTATTTGCAACTGAGGTGTCTTTAGATCCCCGTGAATACTGTATTTCTACCAAAGAGTTCCTCTTGGATGAGAGTGGGAAGTTGAAAGGATTGAATACCGGTGTGTATCTTCCATGGATATATGGCTGTCGTCTGACTGATCCATGATTGGCTCAGTCCGCGTTGAGTGGACCAAAGATTCTGGAGGTCGCTGGAAGATGGAAGAGGTTCCCGGTTCTGAGAAATTCTTCCCAGCCCAGCTAGTCTTTCTTGCTCTCGGTTTCCTCGGGCCTCAGGCCGAGGTCATCAGCGCTCTTGGTGTGAAACAGGACCCTCGCTCGAATATCCAAACTCCGCACAAAGTATGTACGATTGCCAAGCGTTCGAGTAGTGTTAACACCCCCTTAGAAGTACGCGACAAATGTTGAGGGCATTTTCGCCGCCGGGGACTGTCGCCGTGGACAATCCCTTATTGTTTGGGGTATCAAGTAAGTGGTTTCGAATGGCAGAGATACTAGATACTCAGGATGAATATCTTTAGTGAGGGTCGTGGGGCGGCCGCTGAAGTGGATGCCTGGCTCAGCAGTGGGTTCACCCGGTTGCCCAGTTCCGGTGGTATTAAAGCCAGGGCAAGTACACATCAGATTGACGTTGTGATCTTTGTTGACGGTTCGACAAACAGACGTTTATGCCGCCTCCGAGCAAGCTGTCCAACAGTCCAGAAGTCGACATGTAGCGACAAAAAGGGAACGCTGGCTGTGAGATGGTACAGTCGAAGCATGGAGCGGACGTCATGTAGTTGAAGTCGTTGCGTTGACTCGAACCGATCAAACTGGCAGATGCTAGTTGTTGGTTCTTCGCGTTTGTTTGAGCAGTCGCCGTTGCATTGACAAGTTTAGTTGTACAGCTTGTATTTATATTTATGTCGACCCAGCAATCTCAATCATGTTACACCCCTAGTCGGGCCTTTATTGTTTCTTACCATCGCTCTATTGGTTCCAACTTGGCGTTCGACATTCAAGATATCCCCGGGCCGTTTTATTGGCAATAGCGCCGGCCAAAGTCTAGAGGGAACTGCATTACTGGCAGTAACCGTGACACAAGAAACGTATGAGCATTTATGTATGAACACAACTAAATATTCATTATCCTTCAATTCGTTCATTATTCCTCGTAAATGCGAACAAAACCTTTGCCCCACTTTTCCATCACAGCACACCCCCCCTCCGTTGGTTGCGTGAAGGCGACTTGGCCTTTAGTAGGGTCAAGCGGACATCCATGTATAAAAGTAGCGGCAGCAGCAGATAGTAACCGAGTTGCGATACCCTGACGTCGGTGGGCCGAGGGGACGAATAGTCGCGGTATTCCGAGTGGAGTGGGTAATGGGCTAGGGTGACAGAACAGTCCAGAACTCGTATCCACAGCCACGAGGGACTGCGTCCGGGAACAAGAGAGTTTGGAATTGTTATGATGGTCTTCCGAGATGGTGGTTTCCGGTGTAGCGATGGCCATGGCAGTTGAGATGCGTTGAACAATAACGCAGCCTACAATCTTCTCTCGGTGGGGATTTGATGTCGTGGGAAGAAGGAAGAGGTATGCTTTGGAGCACCTGAGGATCGACTCTGTCAACGGCGGGGACGCAAGTGCTAAATTGATTGTTTCCAGTAAATGGGCAAGCTAGGTCCTCGTCAACACGGATATACAGGATGGTGTCATGAGCGGACCTTTGTTCCGATTTTTCCACCGACACTGGCGGGGAAGCAGACGATCCGACCCTTTGTGGCATCTTTGAGCTTGATACCAGTGGCGACCTCGTTGACAGCGGCTTTAAGAGCCTCGCGTTCCTCTTCTTTTCCCCACTCCATGCCTCTTTGCACTCGGCCACAGTGAGAGCGGTGTAGCGCCTCGTCGTCTGGGGCGCCCTTTGTGTAGGAAAGACCGCAATGTGCGCACGTCCTCAAGACTGAGGAGTCGAGTGCGAAATGGAGCTGGGTCAGGGCCTGCCGGTTGCTCTTGCTCGCAGCCGGCTTGCGTTTCGAGACTGCGAGACGCTTCCTGGGTGGAGGGTCATTTTCGTTGGGCGTGTCCGGCAAGGGCCGCTTCAGTGGACGGGCAGCGTACGTCCGGGTCATGGTGTAATCAAGCGGCGCGCGTCGCGTCCTGGCTGGGTACGATCACGTGGCACGCGATAAATATAATTCATTTGATTCATTAATTATTTAATTACCGGCTATGGCCGCGGGGGCGAATAACGGCAGTTGGGTGACAGGCTTTTGGCAGCCGGCGTTGACAGCTTTCGTTATTTGTTGCTTTTTGTGTCTCACCCTTCACGTCACGGCCGTGCCACTCCGGACAATGTTCGGATTAGGTCCGCGTGGGTCCCACTCTCTCTTTCTCGCTCACTTGCAAAAACCTTTAGCTCGACGTTCCCTTTCAACGAGGCCTTGCCTCCCCCCACTGCAAGCTCACCGTTATTAATACCTACCTTTGATCGCTGTTCGGCCGAGTTTTAGATCAATCCACAGCCTCTCGTTTGCTTGAAAGCATGTCTCGTAGTTATGGGGCACACTCCCCACACATTCCTTACGACCCACTTCCCATCGCACAGGACCCGCGAAACACCGTCTATCACGATCCCCCTTCTCCTCTAGCTTCAGACTTTGAATCGTCCCCCGTCGAACTAACCACCTTTCCGGAGGGTATGACCCAAGGTGCAACACCCCCTCGTTTTCTCCCTGCAGCTGGCAGCGAGCACCGCGATTCATTCCTATCACAGAATTCAGAGGGTACGGCCCAAGGTGCAACAC
>QGOI01000988.1:0-18645 GCA_003313885.1 Boletus sp. MG55 | reverse complement strand
ACACCCCCTCGGTTTCTCCCTGCAGCAGGCCGCTTTGAAGGTGACAGCGAGCACCGCGATTCATTCCTATCGCAGAATTCAGAGGGTACGGCCCAAGGTGCAACACCCCCTCGTTTTCTTCCTGCAGCAGGCCGTTTTGAAGGTGGCGAGTACCGCGATTCATTCGTATCGCAGAATACCTTCCAAACCGCTCCCTCGGCTGCCAACTCCTCTGTCTATGCCCTTCAACCCAATGATGCCGGCGCAGAATTCGGGTACCGGGATGAACCAGGTGTTGACGCGACTGATCTTTCTGCCACCCCTCGTTACCTTGAGGAGAAACGATCGGCTTATTCTTCACCACGTTCCAGGTCAAAACGTGGTTTCATTATCTTCGGAGCCATCGCTGCAGCGATCATCGTAATAGTTGCAGTCGTCGTGCCTGTGTACTTCACGGTTATCAAGCCAAAGTCGAACAACAAAGCTGCAACATCTCCCGCGAGTACAACAACACCAAGTGCGACTGGCAACAGCACCGTTGCTGCTGTAGTGACAGGAGGAGACGGTAGCACCGTCACTACCGAAAATGGGACCACTTTCACCTATATCAATGCCTTCGGCGGTACATGGTACTGGGATCCCAATGACCCCTTTAACAATAACGCCCAAGCGAATTCCTGGACACCCCCTCTCAACCAGACGTTCAAGTTCGGTACCGATAAGATCTTTGGGTTCGTCATCTTTGAAAACGTCTCGTCTTCCCCATCTGACAAGTGTCTACCACTAGTGTCAACCTCGGCGGTTGGCTGACTACAGAACCAGTGAGTCCACCATAATCGCAATTGGATTTCAGCTAACTTCTTGTCTGCAGTTTATGCAAGTCTGCCTTTACATCTAATTTACATCTTTCACAATTAACACCACCGACACAGTTCGCCTGCCCTCTTTGAGAAGTATCAAAAGACGACACCTCAGGCCGTCGATGAATGGACCTTGAGCGAAGCCATGGCAGCCGATACTGCCGGCGGTGGCCTCAATCAGTTGGAGACTCACTATCAGACGTTCATTGTGGGAGATCTCTTCCAAAATGGGTGTTTCGTCGTTCCTGACCCTCTTGATAGACAGAGCAGGATTTTGCGGAAATCGCAGGTGCTGGGCTCAACTTTGTGAGAATCCCTCTTCCGTACTGGGCCATTGAGACTCGTGCTGGCGAACCATTCCTCGCCAAAACTTCTTGGCAGTAAGTTTCACAAAGGAGCATACTTCTCTTGTACTAACAGATCAAAGATATTTCCTGAAGGCGATTCAGTGGGCTCGTAAATATGGCATTCGCATTAATCTTGACTTTCACGCCCTCCCTGGTAGTCAGAACGGCTGGAACCACTCCGGGAAGCTCGGTTCTATCAACGTGCTCAACGGACCGATGGGATTGGCAAATGCACAACGATCCTTGGATTATATTCGGATAATTGCCGAATTCATCTCCCAGCCTGAGTATCGTGACGTCGTGGTTTTGTTCGGAATAACCAACGAACCTCAAGGAACCACGATGGGCCAAGATGTACTATCCAGATAGTCAGTGTAGTGTTCCACCACATGTCCTGAGTTTGCACGACTGATATTTTTTAGCTATCTCCAGGCATACCAGAACGTCCGAATGGCATCTGGTATAGGTGAAGGAAATGGACCCTATGTATCCTTCCACGATGGCTTCTTTGGACTTACGGGCTGGGCCGGTTTCCTGCCTAATGCCGACCGCACCTCCCTCGATGATCATCCTTACATTTGTTTCGATGGTCAGTCTGCTGCCCCGATGTCATCATACGCTCAGACTCCTTGCAACACTTGGGCTTCGAATTTCAACACGTCAATGGGCGCTTTCGGTCTCACAACTGCAGGTGAATTCAGCAATGCTGTTACGGATTGCGGATTGTGGGTGAACGGCGTGGGTCTCGGCACGCGCTACGAGGGGACTTACACCGGCGACTGGCCTGTCATAGGTAGTTGCAACCCTTGGACTGACTGGCAAACCTGGAACACCACGATGAAGACGGACATCACGAACTTCGCGATGGCAAGTATGGACGCTCTCCAGGTACGTGTTTTTCCTCTTGTGCTCGAGTCACTCGGTCATGAACGCACGCATGACAGAATTGGTTTTTCTGGACTTGGAAGATTGGTGCTTCTTCGGTTAGTGGCGCCATTGAATCGCCGCAATGGTCATATTCCCTTGGATTACAAAATGGCTGGATGCCCCGTGACCCTCGTACGGCTTCCGGGGTATGTGCGGATCAAGGCACATGGAGTCCTCCACTTCAGCCCTGGCAAACAGGTGGAACGGGTGCTGGTCAAATCCCGGCCTCCGTCAGTAAGGAGTACACATGGCCACCTGCCTCTATCAACAATGCCGGAGCGGTGACTTCACTGCCCTCCTACACACCTACTGGCACTGTCGCCACGTTACCACCACCTACTTTCACTGTCAGTTCTGGCAAGTCTCTCACAACCGCGAACGCCGGGAATGGATGGCAGAATCCCTCCGACACTGCTGGAGAGATGGTGGGCATTCCGACATGTAGCTACCTTGATCCTTGGATTGGACCGAGCGCGGCGCCCCCTTCGCCTTTGTGCAAGAGTGGAGTCGCTCAGACCCCCGCTATCGCCAGGTCTGCGATCACCCCTCCTCCCCGAGTACCTCGATGATTTTCCTAACGTTTTCGCCTCTGAACGTTCCCTTCATGTAAGTAGGTCTTATTAGATATTTTGTCATCGGACTCTGTTTTTGGATTTTCTCGTACTTTTGGTCTTCTGGTATCTCACGGACTTCTGGACTAATACTACCCTCGTTTGGTTTCATATACCTGAGTAGATACAGTTGAATTGCTCATCATGCATAGCAGTGGGACCGCCTCTAACACTATACGTTATTAGCAATATACAACACGAAAAATATCACAGAGTGACCCCTTGTGACTCCAGTCAAATGTGTGACACAACCTACAAGCTCTAGCTACGAAGTTAACAAGTAACAGAGCAGGATGTTGCGACAAACTCGCCTTCTCTACCATCAAAGTAGCAACCTGGTAATGCATAACACATCATAGTGCATGACAATGGAAGGTGACCAACACTATGCAGTATGAGATAGCGTATGGTGTGTTATCAGATATATAACGCAATCAACAAGTGTACCAGCAGCAAGTACCAATGCATAACAAGTTGGACGACGGGCGAGGGATCAATCGACCGCCGTCGGCGATCAGTGTTCCCCGCTTGTGGTGGCGTAGCGATCCTCAAGGTCTTCTTGCCCACCGAAGCCACCTTCGAAATCACGTTCGGCACTTGAAGCCGTGTTGCTTTTACTCTCTTGCTGGGTCGCACGCATGGCAGACAGTTGAGCCTGTTCCTGTGTCCAGGTTGGTCTGGTGCCATCACATGTAGGGCAAGTCCGACGCAAGGGTTACCTTTTCGTGGACATATCTAGCTTCTTCCCCTTGTTCCTTGGACTTCCATGCGTCGTTCTATGGAAAGCAATGTGTCATGAGTTGCATGCGATCTCAAACGAGCATACTTCGTACTTGTGCAGCTGTCATAACTGCGACTCGGTGGTGGTGATGTGAATACACGATATCGTACCACGGTTTCAGGGGTTCCCACGTTGTGGCACGTGTGGGGCAGTGTCCCCACTGATCTGACACTCAGTACCTGGTTAGCCGAGGCGTCCACCTCGCCAAAGGTCGTTCGACGACGAACAAAATGGGAATACATAGTACATTTTTGACTCCATTTGATGATAACAGGGTCAAAATTCATAATATCATAGTAGAGCCTGCCACTGGGAGTGTGTAAGTAGAGTACTAGTAGTGACAGGCTACCGTCCCACGTTCGTAAACGTCCGTAAACTTCAAAAACATTGCTCGACGCTAATTTCATTTTACCTGTGCAGTAGATGCACGTACTGTCACAGGGTGAGCAAGTCGTGTGGATCGGCCGATGCTGATCTAAGTTAGCAACTGGAAATTGTACTGACATCCGGCCATCGCAGATGAGTATCGAGATAGCTTGCTCGTCCCGCGGACCGTGCCTCGCGCTAATTTTTCCCTAGCCGGCACGTGTCAGAGAGAAAGAGGATATATATGGATTTTACCCTTCGACAATATGATGACGATGTAGCATTCCCGAAGATATCCGACCGACTATGATATTCTTTTCCACATCACGACAGCCCTGCTGCCAAGCTAGTAATACAAAAGGGGTGAAACCTCCGATGAATACCGAGGACGAGTATCGCCGTGTACACACTAAGGAGCGTCGAGGTCGCCAAACCATGGGGAATTGTAATGTTCATAAACAATCGTAGATCTGAAGAAATCTGCCTTCAAGGCGATAGCCCAGCTATCGGATCACTGAAAACCCGTCTTGGCGGGTGTCCGCGTCGAGCGGCGCGTTTAATTGTAGACTGAGAAATTTTGGCACACGACCAGACCGCTTCTCCGGGGGACCGAGACAGGCAGATATCCTGGCGTAGTGACACGCGACGATGTGGTCGGGGTGTCGATGGACTATAAACAAGGTACTTTCTGGGGAGTTTCTGCTGTGATGTACTGGTGGGCAAACAAGTATGCCGCGATGATAGCGACGGGGGGAAAGTTGATTGAACTTTTGTGACAGATCGTGAAGCGACGGAGATAGAGCTGAGTGTGGACTCGCATAGCGTTTTCAGGTCACCACAGCTCTGAGATAGGACATTCCCCATGTCTACTAGAGTACGGAGTGAAGAACGAGGGGTCAAGTGGGACTGGGATAACGGTTGGGTGGGGGTGACAAGAATGCCAAGCTCGTATGAAGCCTAGAAAATCCATTGAATACATGTTGATACGACTAGGGAATTCGGTGCAAACCTTTGAAAGCCCAAAAGAGGAGGTGGAAGCGAAATGCACCGGTCCGTGATCGCCATCACGGAAAGCTCGGCGCAGGTCTCTGATGCCTGGAACGCGTCTTAACTTGGATGCCTGAGTTGCCAGTAGAGCTGTAACGGCTTCACGAGGCTCGTCTTCATCTTCATCTATGTCAACGACATCCTCAGATGTAGCAGGTATGGACATGATTACGGAAGCAGTACGAGCACGAAGCCTCTGTATGCGCTGAGCGGTCATTTGGCCAGGCTCATGTAGCGGATAGAGAAAGCAAGGTTGACGCGACTCGAGTTCCGATGATATGCGATTGTCATCAGTCAAGAGCTGGTTCACAGATGGCGATGGAGAGAGACGAGGAGAGAGGAGTGCTGCAGATGACGCGCTACGTTGATCGAGATCACTATCGAGAGTGATCTCACTCAATGGGTCCAGATGATTCCCATTGTCGAATTCGTCTTGGGAGGAAGTGTAGGTTGGCAGTGAGCTTGAACTACAAATCCTGCGGTGCCGCGATGTCCGGGTTGATGGACCGGCGCATTGGGAAGAAGAGGGGCGCGACAGGCAACGCTGCTTGCGAGGTCGAATGGCTAGGTTCTTGCACGACATGTTTCCCTGTGACTGGAGGAGTTAGTAGTAGTAGTAGTACAAGTGGATGTTCAGTCTGGGTGGGTGTGAACGTAAGTTGATATTTGGCCCGCCCCGGACCGTTCGGTTATCAAGCGGGCATGAGGCGGATGGAGCTGGGAATCCGGGGAGCTCCGTTGGGAATCAAGACCATTGAGAACTCCGTCGTGTTCTGCAAAGCAAGGCATTCTGAATCATGGTAATGATCATTCGATGACCCAGTGAAAGAGTGAGTGAAGGCGCTGATCCTTGTTTGGCAATGACTTGCGATTCAAACAACCGCGCAGTGGTCCACAGTACAGTAACTTCATCCACCAATTATGTACCATCATGTTCGCCATTCCACCTCGTAGAATGGTTCTTGCATTAGCGCAATCGCGCCCTCAGCTCAATTTCTCCGTATTTCGTGTCCCTTCTTGCACCCTTGTACACCCGTTGCGTGCATCAGCGCTGACTCGCTCAACTTTGTCGCGGCCTCCGTGCGGTCAACGGCAGTTTTTCACATCGTCTCGTCTGCAGGCCCAGTATACGCGATTCTCTAATGGCTACACTCATCACAGTCCTCGCCCGAATAGGGACAAGGTTGTGAAGATACTAGCATTCGTCACCGCTGCCGGTGGGGTGTATTACGTCGCGCAGTACGTCGACACACTTCGTCGCGCTCGCGCTGTTCACGAACCTTGCCTCTACTAGTCTCGAACAAGTTCCAGAAACGGGTCGATGGAGGTTTATGGACATCAGCCCAAAGTTTGAAACCAGGCTAGAGAAAGCTTCCTATGCGTCGCTGCTGTCGGATTTCGAGGGCAAGATTCTACCCGCTCACCACCCCATAACGCGCCACGTCCACCGGGTCGTCTCTGACCTCTTGGAAGCTTCCGACCTCGGTGCCCTCCGTTCTAGCAGCCCTCAGAAGTCACCCGCAGATCATGACGCCTTATGGCACCATGACTCGTTTGCTGCCGAACGCCCCCACGAGTCTCCAGATACAGTTGGAAAAGAATGGAATTTGCTTGTCGTCGACGATCCCAAGATGGTCAATGCTTTAGCGAGTTTCGGTGTGTAGTTTATGCAGAGGAACGCTGTCGCGCTCACTGAATACCCCTTTCTTCAGGTACCATCGTCGTTTTCACAGGAATTCTGCCTGTTTGCAGGGATGAAGCAGGATTAGCAGCTGTCGTCGGTCATGGTGCGTATCTCTGTTTCTCCGCTTTCTAGGACGTATCTCGAATTTCGGTCCAGAAATAGGGCACGCTGGTATTTTGTTCTTCGTCTTCCCGTGAACAACGTTTGATGGGTTTTCAGTTGCGCGTCACGCATCTGAACGCTATTCGTCCTCCAAGGTACTCATATTGCTGGCAATCCTGTTGCAAGCAGCGGGCATCGACTTCGGCGTGACTAGGATATTGAACTATCTCCTATTCAAACTACCTAATTCGAGAACCCAGGAATTGGAAGGTAAGAAGGATGATGTTTCTAATGGTCAGTACAACGTGTCGAACTGACTGGGAAAACAATAGCTGATACGCTCGGCATGCGCATTGCTGCGAGAGCGTGTTACGATCCTCGGTCTGCAGTGGGGTGAATTTCTTTTTCTTCAGCTTCGTTCTTGGGGTTTCCTCACGCCCGGCTGCAGGATGCATACGCGCTTAGCGAGATCCAGCGAGAGTGGCGGTGTGGGTTCCGCTCTTGAGTTCCTACGCACCCATCCACTTCCAGAGCGTCGCATCAAGGTGAGCGAGCTCGCATACCTTGGTCCCAGACGTAATATGACTTCATTTTGCAGCACCTTGAAGAACTCGTCCCTGAAGCGTACGAGATACGCGCCGCTAGTCCTCGATGCGCTGGCGTTCGTGATTCCATCGAACAATTTCTTGGAGGCATACGTCGGTGGGGTTCATAATTCTTCACAGCAGGATGAAGTAACTTGAGCGAACATTATATCGATGCCCTCGATGATGCTATATCTGTGCTTTGTTCCATGCAAGCTATCCACCGAGTGCAATGAAACTGATGGGCAAAGAAAACAGGTCCAAGAACGAGTTTCAGTAATCACCACACATACATGGCGAGTAGCGAGTTGGTCAAAACAAATGACAGTAGCAGCCCTTGAGAACCAAACAAGGGATGATGTGATACCTGTTCCCCTGAAGCATAGTGTGAACTCGATACGAGGGTACTATATCCACATAAGCCTGAGCCTGCGAGAGCTCATAGGGATAAGGATGACGGGAATACCACCCTGACTGTAGCCTACGTTAATCGTGCCGTTGCTGCCCACGGGCCATTGGGCACAGGTAAGAGTGCTACGTGACGATGATCTTGTGTCAGTATATGGATCCGGTTGCGCTAAGCAGGACTCACTTGATCAGAGGTGTCTCCGTTGGGTAGGGCGTGTACACCGGAATGCTAGAGTTCTTGGGCTGGCGTAATAATGCCTCAAAACTCGGATTTGGCAGCGTCATCTTCGCAAGACATACCGGAGATCCAATGTTCGTCAAAACCGAGATCACGTCGCCTTTCATGATGGCAATGCCGTCGTTCTTGGAAGTGAGGACTTGTATAGAGGAATTGAGCCAGTTAGTGTTGTTCACTAAAAAATTGCGAAACTAAGGAGGTTAGTTAAAGTAAAGCTCGTGGACAACCAATGTTACCTGGTTCAACGTCGATACTAACTGGTATGCAGAGATCCACAGTGGTTCACGATTCCACTTGGTATGTCTCAGGTTGAAAAGGAAAGGGGGTAAGAGGCTGTCTTACTGGGCCCGCATTTCCACTGAATCCTTGCTCCTGCCCATAGTACACAATGGGTATACTGTGACGAACGCTCAGGGAGGAAGGAGAGTGTCGGTTGGAATGACTTGCCCGTCTGACATGAAATTAAAGATCATTGCATTACTAGTCACATCAGCAGGTGAGGAAGTCCGCGGACTGTTGCTTCTTACTAAAGACTTTGAGGGTCAGCGGACAGATTGTGCCAGCGCGGGATATCCTGGTTCTCAATGAAGTTCCCAAGTAGTCCACCGTCCTGAATAGCGCTTGTTAGGTAGGCAAGTCAATGCTGGGTAAGGACTGTCTCGGTCACCTTGAATTTCTGCTTCGACAGAGCTATCATGTCTGTCAAGGCACTCATATTTTGCTGGCCAGGTATAGTGAATGTATTGACAAGAGTGCCATACATGAGATAATTTAAGACCGAATCCAGAGTATTGGGTCCTTGAAACACAGCAACCTCTCTAGGGGAACGTCAGAAACGAAAGACGTAGTGATGAAGCCCGTACTCGATATCCAAATCGAAAATCTCGCCGATGCAAAATACCCCAGCTGCAGCGCAGAAGCCTAGCCAGAAGTTCATATTGACGTGTCTATCGTTCATGAAGGAGGGTTTATACAGACAGGTAAGAGGACTCACTTGGCAGCTAAATGGACGTAAGAGTCCGAGAGAGGATGAGAAATGGGGGAACGGACCGTCGATGCGAAGACCGTTGATACTATATTCACGCACAAGAGACCGGATCCAGTCCTGGAACGTTGAAACCACGGTGGGATCTTCTGTGTTTATGTCCGCCAGGGGAACTATGGTATTGCCTAGCCAGCAGGGTTCTTGGCTGGTAGCGTTGGTCCAGTCTATAACACAGCAGGGGTGGTACTGCGTCTGATACAAACATGCAAGTGAGCATGCGTGGAACTTGATTGTATATGCTTCTTACCTCGTTCCTGAACATGTAGGTTGACAAATCTGGAGTGGTCGAGGTGCCATGACATCGTTAACAATTGCACCCACCATGAGGTACCTTGAACACGATCGTGCAGTGAGCGGTACCTAGGCATAGAGGGATGACGGACATTCCACGATTGTGCAGTTCACGCGAGAGGGACTTTAAGTCATCGGAGGTGCCGAATCCGTCGTTTAGCAGTGTTGCACCGGCGATCTAGTGACCATGATATGGATCGCCGTAGGGAGTGGTGGGCCCTTTGTAATTCTGGGACACGGGACTGATCCAAACTGCGGGAAGGGCTAATATCAGAACACAGGAAAGTGAAGACAGGTTGCAGTGAAGCCAGCGCGCTGGACATAATCAATGTTTTCACGGATACCAGTGTGACGCGCGTTTCGGGAGGGCGAGGTAGAGTGGCTCACCCAGTGCACTGGCCGTCGGGTCTGCACCACTCAGCAAGGCATAACAATCCTAGAATTATAATCAGACAATGACAAGTGACTGGAGGGAAAGAGATTACTGATCGATAGAGTGTCCCCTCCAGTCGTTGGCAGATGCGAGGGGCAATAAATGCAAAAGCAGAAAGAACAAAACGAGTGACATGATTCATGAGGGGACGTGGCAGCTTGCGCGTGTCCCAAAGGTTGCATGGCACCGTCGGGCTAGTCATCCTAGATAGGTCACAGCCACTGCTGGCATATCCATGTCTCCGTCACTCACCCGCTACGGTTCCTTCGTACTTCTCTGGGTCCTCACTCTCTCCTTCCACGCAAGTTTTTTTAATCCTGTCCTCCTCCTACTCTTCTTCATTTCCTCCTATTAGTATGGTTACCACCTCTCCGCGCTCAATCAGCTCCAGGCAGTTCTCACCTGCCAGGACACTGTCCCTGATGCATCCTATGGCCTCCCCACATGCATCCCGATGTCTGACGCGACCTTCTCCCTCGTCACCTCCTTGTTCACCGTCGGCGGTCTCCTCGGCAGTCTCTCTGCTAACCTCGCCATGGACCGGTACGGTCGGAAAGGCGCCAGCCGCTTCAGCGCCGTGTTCAACACCGCTGGCGCAGTTATTTCCGGCTTCGCCACTTCGGTTGCCCCAATGGCTCTAGGAAGGTTTGAATTCTCCCCCGATTTCAACAAGACGTATATTGACAATTCTGCTTCCTAGATTCCTCGTTGGTGTCGCTGCTGGAATTGGCATTTGTGTTGGCCCTATTTACCTTTCCGAGATCGTTCCACCCGAAATCAAAGGGAGTCTAGGTAATATCCTCTCGCACTTGTCCTCTCAAGTGCTTCATGATCCACCACAGGAGTTCTGACGCAATTGGCCATCGTCATTGGAATCATGGTAACTCAGACTATGGGTTTTGGCCTAGCCACTCCCACGCAGTGGCGTCTCGTTCTCCTCATTTCTTCCGCCATATCAGCAGTGCAGTACCTCCTCTCGCCGGTCATTGTAGAGTCGCCTGCTTACCTCAATCGAATCGGTCTCGCTGCTGAACGGAAAGCTGTCATTCAATCTTTGTGGGGACGCCAGCTCGGAGATGCTCGCCCGGATCGTAAGTTGGATATACCCCCCTCAATCCGTGCTCATCTCCCTGCTTAGCTGAGGATCTCGACGAGGAGCCGCTCCTTGCATCAAGCAACGAGGCTGATGTCCCTCGTGCGGAACAAGCTGCGGCAGTTACCATCCCCAAACTTCTCACTTCTCCCGAGCTCCGAAGACCACTCCTCACCATCGTATTTGCAATGATATCCCAACAATTATCCGGTATGGATCTACCCCCTTCCTTTGAACATTCTTGTCTTACGGATCAAGTGCAGGCATCAATGCAGGTAAGATATTCACCCAACATACCTGCCCCTGATATGCTCATCAAATACTAGTTCTGTACTATAGCAACAACATCCTCTCAAAGTCACTTCCGGAGTTCGCGGCATACGTGTCGCTAGGAATCTCAGTTGTCAATTTCCTCATGACCTTTCCCCCAATATTCTTGATCGAGGTGCACTACTTGCCGAATTCGATTTGCTTTGCACTGACGTAATATTTCAGCGTGTTGGCAGAAAGCAACTGATTCGCTGGTCTGTTGGCGGAGCGCTCATCTCCCTCCTAGCTGTGGGCTATAGTCTCAACTCGGGATGGGTCGCCCTCTCAAGCATCGCAATAACTACCTTTGTTATGTGGGTGCCTATTAAGATCCCACTTCTCGTCTCAACATTGCTGGCAGGTCGTTTGCCGTTGGACTCGGGCCCATCCCGTTTGTCATCATTCCAGAGGTTGCGCCTTTCCATGTAAGTGTTCACAGTCGCAGAATCAACCCATGTTCAATTGATTTCATTCGCGCAGGCTGTTTCTGCGATATCATCGGTTGCGTTGTCCCTGAACTGTAGGTTGCCGGTTGCGTGCACCGTGTGGCTCTCTCACATTCTGTATAGGGATCGTAAACTTTTTCGTCGGCTTAATTTTCCTCCAACTGAGGAACCTGCTTGCGCACGGGGATCCGATGAAGGAAGGAAGGGTGTTCTACGTATTCGCTGCGGTCTTGTTCTTTTCTGCGGCGTGCTTCTTGAAGTTATACAGGAACTGAACGGGTGTTACTAGTATACCATGTCATCGTGTAATTTAAACCTCAGTTGTCCTGGTCGCGTTACATAATGAGATATGAATGTCGGACGCGTTGCGCACAACTTGAAGCGTAACATAACCGCGTACATAACTGAGAATTGGTTTCTCGTCGTCGCGCGCGTTGTCCTCGTATCCATCGTGTAGCCATGTCCGACCAAGAAACCAAGGAGCTCAACGCCTTCTTTGCTTTCTTTGCGACCTTCGATCTCGCACGTCCAGTTAACACCATTTCAGACCTCAGCGACGGGGCCGCCCTCTTCGAAATCCTTTCACTAGTGTGAGTTCCTTTTCGCGGCGGACGTCAAATCAGAGAGTCTTAGCACCCCCTTATGCAGAGACGCAGACTACTTCAGACAATCCAGTCGCTCCAACACAACCCAGCTTTCCGACAACTGGGTCCTGCGTTTCAGCACCCTTAAGCGGCTCTACCGTCTGCTCACTCAATATTTCACCGATGTACTTCAAAAACCGACCAGCGGGCTCGAGGTGCCCGATCTCCAAGCAATCGCCAAAGACTACAATATTGGTGCGACACTCATACTCTGCCGGATAACGATCGCGATCGCGGTGCAGTCCGAAAAGAATAAGGAGATCATCGAAAAGATTCAGAAACTGAACGAGAGCGCCCAACATCAGCTAATGAAAGCTATTGAACAGGTAAGTTCTCATGTGCGATACGTTCAGGGGAGTATGAACCATCTTCGCGGGCAGGTCATGGTGAAGATCAGCTCGTCCCAAAGTGATCATGGCATTGGAGAAGTCATGACAGAGTGAGTGCTTCCTGTGCGTCGCCTGCAAATCATGTCACGAATTCTGGACAGAGACGATCACTACTACCATATACAATCTGAACGAAGCCACATTCTGGCAGAGAAGCAGACCATCGAGAAAGTCTACCAAGCCCTCCTGGAGGATCATCGTGTATTGCAAACTAATTTTGACGATGTCGTTTCCGAGAAAGACGATGCGCTCACCCGCCTTCGCGACATACAACGAGATCTGGAGAGTAAACGAAACGACAAGGCCGACGTCATGATGCGTGCTGAGATCGACAGGCTTCGGTCGGAGCTGTGAGTCTCAGTCCCATCGGGAGGATCACTGGGGCACCGTCTAACACCTTGGGAGATGCTAGCCAGAAGAGCGAGGATAATCTCGCCATGACAGAAGCAGAACTCGACAAACAGAGTGGACTAGTCAATGAACTTACACGCAAAGTGGACGAACTTCAGGTAACGGCCGACTTGGCTGCGCGCCTCAAAGACCAAGTAGATGAGTATGTTATGGTCGCATGTTGCGAAGCAGCTGGCTTAACGCCTTTCAGATACCGTCATGCAGCAGACAAGCTCCAGAAGACTGAGAACGTCATGGAGAAATACAAAAAGAAGCTCCAAGAAGGCGCCGACCTACGGCAGCATGTTAAAGTCAGTTCGCTCGTGCTTCATCTCAACCTTCCCTCACGTGTGAAATTCACGAACAGTCGCTCGAACGCCAAAATGCAGATCTGGTTGACAAGAATGCATCCCTGGAAGAGGAATACCGCAAGGTGGCGGCGTTCAAGCCCCTGATGGAATCTTATAAGAACCAAATTTCCGAGCTGGAAGCCAAAGTAGCTTCGCGATCACAAGAAACGGAAACAGTCAAATTCGAGCTCGAACAAACGCGCACGAAACTTCGCATCACGACAGAGGAGCGCGCAAAGGATTCAGAGATGCTCGAATTATACCAGGAGAGACTGCGCGAGTTGGAGCTGACATCCCACCGGGCTCCATCAACCATCAAACCGACCGATCGAGAAGAGTCGCGGCGAAACATGACTACATTTACTGAAGATGAACTAATAGGCGAAGAATCCTTTGCGCTTGATAACGAGCTTGATGACGCACTCTCGGGAACAACCATGACTGACCTGAAACTCCAGATCAAGAAGCTTCAGAGAGAGCTTTCGGCAGTCAAGAAGAATGAAGTGGACGGTAGCCGTATTCTGGTATTGGAGAATCTCTTGGAGGACGCAAACCGCATGAAAGCACGTTACGAGGCAGACTATCTTGCAGCCCACCGGGAAAAACTCGTTCTACAGCGTGACTTGGAGGAGATTCGTAGTGGTAAGGCACTGGGTGATGGGTACACATAATGTATGTGCTTTTCGAGATAGTGACTGATTGTGTCTCTTTTACAGCGCCGAGGCAGCTATTGCTCTTCGCCAGCGCTTGAACGAAACAGTCGACCAATTGGACGCACTACGAAAAGAGCACGCGGATCTTGAAGTCCACTTCGATACACAGAAGCGAGAGCTTACTATTGCCAAGTCAGACTGTCCGTGGCCCATCTGCATCCTGTTTACCCTTACTAACTCACGATCTGCTAGTAAACCTCATCAACAAGGACCAAGTAGAAATACTCGCCTCGCTACGAGAGTCGGTCAACGAAGACAAGGCACTCCTCGAGGCCGAGACAGACCGTCTGAAGCAACAGACCAAGGAACTTGGCGAGAAAAACCGGATGCAACTTGAACAAGTCAATGCTCTCCTGCTTGAGAAGGTAAATCTCCAGAGTGAGGGCATCGGGCAGAGAGAAAAGATGCTACAGCGCGAGCGAGATATTGGGTTTGTTCTTTCTTTCCATGTGCCGTGTGTGCCGTTGACAATGCATATCCAGGGACTTGCGTGCCTCTCTATCAGGGAAGGATATACCTGAGGATGTCAAGACAAGATTACTCGCCCTTCATGAAGAGAATCTGAATGTCAAGGAGCAACTGAAGACTACCCAAGACAAGCTTGCCAAGGCCAAGACGGTAACGCTTCTATTCAGTCCAGTATCTCATCTCGTACTCACTCCTTTCAGTTCATCAAGTCTCAAGATAAATTATTCAAAGAAGAACAAGCGAAGCTTGCCTCTATGACCGCCGTAAGTGTATATTTCGTTGTTTCTTCTCCATTTCTGACTGTCGCACGTAGCAAAACATCTCTGAGGAGGCAGAAGGCAGCCTCCAGATCCAGATCAAGGACCTGAATGAGGAGCTCTCTCGTGCCAACGTTCGTACTTTGCAGATCACTACTCTTCTTTACTTGCTACTAATGAACGACGTTTTTACAGACACGTTATCTAGAGCTGGAGAAGCGGTATCAATTAGAGTTTTACCATATGGGCGGCGTGATACACCACACTGGCATGCTTCGCCTCTGGAGTTCATACGCCCAGCCTACGTCGAAAGGAAAGCCAGAACCCGGTGCATGGTTAGGACAGCAACGAAAGAACGTGAGTTTGTATCGACATCATGTTGGCTGACTTCACGCTGAGGGTTGTGTGCCTATGCAACAGCTCGGACACGTCTTGCATCGGTAGTATCAAGTTGTTGTCTGGAGGTGTATTCGTTTTCTGCTCCCAGCATCGTCCTTTATTCATGGAGATACCACTACATACCCTGTCAATAATGCTAACACCATCAGATGGCCACGGATAATGTGCTTGTGTGATGTATCATATAGTAATTGTTTTGGAGGCAATACTACTTTCGTATTTAGATCATGGGCAAAGTTCAAACAAACTGGCGTTCAATAGACCATCTCCCAGTGATGACTGGCAAAGTCCGACATATTCAACCTGCACCTACTGCTGAACGGCGCTTATAATGACTCGGAATCCACATCACTTGGATGAAGGCTGTTCGAGGCGTTCCATAGGCTGCTCTTTAGGACAGCCTGCTTCTTGAATCCCGACATACCAGGTTGTTCGCGATGGCTTCAAGCGCCGCACAGACCATCATCCAAATCGACGGAAGCTTCTGTGAAGGCGGGGGGCAGCTCTTGCGAAACGCTGTTGCGTTGTCTGCTCTGCTCTCCAAGCCAATCTCTATTTCAAATGTCCGGCAAAACCGTCGACCTGCAGGTCTCCGAAAACAGCACGAAGCCGGTACGTTCAGGCTCTCCCGCCTCCCGAGACCGATTCCACCAACCCACCAAACTCGTAGGGACAAACCTCGCAGCATCGATCTGTTCTGCAGAAACCAAAGGCGTGGAAGTGGAATCCACGATGGTCGACTTCCGTCCCGGTCGCATCCAGCTGCCCAAGACGCTCACCGCAGACCCAGGGACGGCAGGCTCTACGACGCTCCTCCTCCAGGTAGCCCTCCCTTGTCTCTTGTTCTCTCCTTCAGGGAATCCAACGGGGTCCGAGTCCCGAACCTCCTCCAACGCGTCGTACGAAGCGCCTACGTCCGTCCTCACGCTCCGTGGCGGCACCAACGCCTCGCTCGCCCCGCAAATCGACTACACGCAGACCATCCTCCTCCCCTTCCTCTCCAAGCACTTTGGCATCTCGCCCACCCTGACCGTCAACCGACGCGGGTACTACCCCAAAGGGGGCGGCTCCGTTTTGTGCACGGTGCCCTCCGTCACTGGGTCACTTCCCCCTGTCGTGCTGACAGAACGTGGGGAGGTGAACGCGATCCGGGGAAGTGCCCGCGTGGGCGGGTTACCCCTGTGGATCGCACAGCGTATGGCGGCGGGGGCACGCCGCGCGCTCCTGGACGGTGGGATCGCTTCTGACAAGATCGCCATCGCGCCTGCGAGGGAGCGTGACGGGGACGTCGTCGGCGCTGGTGGAGGCATCGTGCTGTGGGCCGAGACGGACAATGGGTGTTTGATCGCGGGATCTGCGGTGAGCACGCGGGAGAAGAAACCGGAGGCCGTCGGGGAGGAGGCTGCGAGGGAGCTATTGAGGAATCTGAACTATGGCGGATGTGTGGACGAGTATCTGCAGGACCAGATAATCATCTTCCTTGCTTTGGCCAAGGGGACGTCGATCGTCAAGGCTGGTCCGCTGACAGATCATACCCGGTAATTCAACTCTTCCTCGTCGTGCTTCGACATTGACTGAGAGATGCAATAGAACTGCAATCCATATAGCCCAACTGATGACAGGAGCACGGTTTCATGTTGATGAAAACACGCCCGACAGTGCAATCATTACTTGCGAGGGAGTTGGATTCGTCCCATCTCCGCCAGCAAAATAGCACCTTGAAGCTTTATACCTTGTACAAACCTTCCTTATAAAATATAAATATTACAATTAAAAGTGCAACAGTGCATAAGTCGAAGCGTTGTATTACAAGGGGGGAACTATAAGTCCAGTGCATAGAGTACTACGAGCGTTTCTGGGACACTCCCCTCACTTTCTCTATCGGTTCCAAGAAAGAAGCGACATGTCTCCCAGACGTCTATGACACGATTAGCCCATGAAACTCATTTTCATGGAAGCGAACAACATACCGAGGTTTGATGAGGTGACGAATGGTGCCCGCAAGCGCGAGAAGTACGAATACGCCTGCCGCTGCCACATAAGCCCATCCCAAGAACGGGTTCTTGCCACCTATCCAAGAAACCGTGGAAATTACGAGTGACTTTGTTCCTTTGAAGCCTTGTACCGGGTAGTCTGAAACACAGATTATGAACCACCTTGAATATGACCCCAACCCTGCAACTCACTGTAATAGATCTGAACCTGGTACATCCCCGCAGGTAAAGTAGCTGTATCGTTCCTCCCATACAACTTTGAAAACGTGGGTAGGCCTGCTGTTCTCATCCAGTTTTGGAAATGTTCATCCCCTGCGAGATTTGGGGGCGGGTTTTCGTCTGTGTAGTTTGGGTATCTGAGAACCCAGTTGGGAGGTGGGACGATCTCGTCGAACTTTCCAACATAGCCGGACGTCGCGCTGTATTTCTTGGCTTCGCCAGGCCAAGCGATGCCGTTCTGGGTAAAGTTATAGTCCGACGCGCCAGACTGATCAAAGGTTGAAGAAGAATTTGGACGGAAGCCGGAAATCGTATCTGCATATTGATGGTTGGCCCATGTCCTGAGAAGACAAGGAAAAGCCAAGAACTTACCGTTGAACACCGAGTTTGCGATCAAACCGCACGGGTAGATAGCCTTATTGTCACTTGTGACTGCTAATGGCTTGCAGTTGCTGCTGCTAAGTGTACTAGCAGACACATAGTGACCCTGAAGTTGGGAGGTGTCGAGACTCGATACGTATCGTCGATTGTTTTGATAAAAGTTGGTTAGTTTGTAATATTGAAATACGGGCGGCGGTAGGTCCGCTACGATCTCAAATTGGATGATGCAGGTGTGGGATTGATTGGTGGGGGCTGTTGGGTCATAGAAGTACGCATAAGTTGGTGAGGTGACGGATTTTCCGCTATCCGAGGAGCGGAGGTGGTACGAATAGGAGGGCATGGGGGACCAGTTGAGATCGTTCATGGACGTGGAGTTTTGCAAATTCCAGCAATCCGTGTAGTCGAAGGTCATTTCAGACACCTGTTAGTTCCGAGGACGTGAGGCGATGATGGACATGCGAGGGAAAGGAGATGAATCGGGAATGAATGGACGCATACCAAGCTGCTTCCCCATACTAGCAGACCGCCTATTGGGGCGAATATGATGCCAATGATGAAAAGTGTGGGCAGGACTGTTTTCGGGGTGAGTATGGGCTGCCATGCCTTGAGACGCTGTTGCTTGAAAGCGGTATCTAGGTGGAGGAGTTGCTGCGGTCAGAGACTGAGAAAGGGCGAACTAGCGGCGAGACTCACTTGCGGGCCGTCTCCAGCTGCCCTTCTCTTTCTTGCGCTCGCCATTCTGGTCGTCCGTGTCGCCGCTGCGCTGCTTCTTGCGACTGAAAAGGGTCATCGCTGTGGTTGAGGTCGTCGTTGATGGTGGTGGACACTGGATACAGCCACGGCGGCGACTTACTTAGTCCGTCGGCAGTGGCTATTATTTAGTAAGCAAG
>QGOI01000985.1:0-26065 GCA_003313885.1 Boletus sp. MG55 | reverse complement strand
GTGTATTCGGCGATAGCTCTTTTGAGTATTCTTGCATCTTGGCTATATATTAACCATGTCCAAGTTGATTGTCGTGTGGTCGGGCTCAAATTTCTCTAGATCGCTTTCAAGTAGCTGCTCTTAAGCGCATTCGACTTGGTCCGACATGTCCATTCAGTACTACCACCACGGGCGGTTCCGTGTCTCAGGAGGAGTTATTCCGGATGCTGTAACTGCCTATTGCACGTACGGAGATCCCAAGAACCCCTGCATAGTCTTCCCTACTTGCTACGGTGGAAAGCTTGACAGTGCGTGGATTCATTGTGCATATATGAGCTACACCGTGACGGAGATGCTTTAATGAGGCAATGGTCTTCTAGGCCAAGAGTATCTCGTCGGAGAAGGCAAGGTAATGCAGATAAGAGTCTCCCACTTCCTTTACACGCTTATATGTGCCGCAGGTTTTAGACCCGCAACAATACTACGTCGTTACCTTTGCTCTCTTTTCCAACGGCGAAGTGCGTTGCGAAAGTTCCCTGACCCCTTTTCCTCGCTGATGCCAGATCGTGAACTAGTCCTCTTCGCCTTCCAATACCGTGAGCTCCAAATTATTCGATATTCTGTGCATGTGCTTAGCGAGTCCATCCAGCCAGCTCCATACAATGGACCATACTTCCCAGCCGTGTCTTATGAAGACAACATGTAGGCAAAACATCCAGTAGGCCATGAAATAATATTGATTATGCACAGTCGTGCCCAGTACACGGTGTTGACGCAGAAGCTTGGGATCCAGAAGGCCTTCTGTGTCATTGGGTTTTCGATGGGTGGACAACAGGTTCGTTCCTATGACAGTCAATAATCGTAATACTTACTCCTGTCCTTGATAGGCATACTATTGGCCAGTCGTGTACCCTGATTTTGTAGAAAGGTTGATCCTTACACCCTTTGCTGACAATCATCGTTTTGACCTTTTTCCCCGGAAAGATTCGTGGCTATCTGCGGATCTGCGCGGACGAGCCCTCACAATAAAGCGTATGATGCAACCGTCTGCCATTCTGTCATATTATAACCGCCTTTTCAGTTTCCTTGAAGGCCCGAAGGCAGCGTTGACAGCTTCCAAAGACTTTGACAATGGGCACTACAAGACCACGCCCCAACATGGCATTCGAGCCTTTGGCCGCGCGTATAGTGCATGGGCATACAGTCAAGAGGTCAGTATCTTTTCCGCCTTTTCTGGCTTGTCGCGAGTACTGATTGTCCCGAAAGTGGTTCCGCAAGAAGCTTTACTTGTATGACGGAACGTGAGTGGCTTTTGGAATTGTTGTCCTAAATCCATTCATCCATTTGTGAAGATACTCTGACCTGAACGCATTCCTGCGTGAGGACTGGGAAGCTGGATTCTTGAATGGCTGGGATGCGAACGATCTGCTGACTTTGTTGCACACATGGCAAGTCGCCGATGTTTCCACGATCCGCGACAATGGAGACCTCGAAAAGTGTCTCAGCGCAATCAAGGCAAAGGGACTAATCATGCCCTGCAAGACGGACCTCTATTTTCCCGTAGGTTTTTATTAGACACAGCGCTTCTTTTCTGCTGATATCCCATCAGCCGGAAGATAGTGAGAACGAAATACGGTACTTGAAGCACGCAAGGCTCGTTGTCATGCCCTCCATCTGGGGACACATGGGTGATGCTTTCTCTTTTTTGTCTTTTCTCTCTCGATTGATGAACGTGCGACCATTTCAGCCGGAGGTGGTGCCAACACCGAGGACGATAAGTTCCTCCAATCACAAGTCAAGAAGTTCTTGGAGGAGCTTTAGAAACTAGATTTGCATGTAAATATAGTGACTGACTTTCTTCCACGAGACCAACATTAGGCTACCATGCCATCGGCGTCCCTGATTCCACGCTGATTTGTATCTCTCTGGGTGTTCAGAACAAATCGCCAAGCAATGCGGGGCCCGAAAACCGGTATCTTGCTTATGGATCAGAGTTGTGAATGATAGGATATAACGCGAAGTATGAGGTGTGATTGGTCATAGTAGGCTCCAGGAGCTCCATCCCTCCATCAACGGACACGGGCTGTGCATAACAAGGGTGATATGGCACAACGCATCATCCAATACTATCATCACGGGAGGTTCAAGGTCGCAGGCGGTATTCTGCCAGATGCTGTCACGGCTTATCAGGCATTTGGAGACCCCTCCAATCCATGCGTGGTGTATCCAACTCCCTACGGCGCGAAGCTTTCTCTAGGAGGTATGTTTATTGGATCAGACACCGGGATAGACTAAACATATTCTCAACCCAGCTCAGGACGCTCTGGTCGGGGAGGGCAAGGTATGGTGGGTGTAACACTAAAGGACTTTTGTTGATCATGTAACAGGTTCTCGATACAAGGAAGTACTACGTAGTGACATTTGCATTGTTTTGCGGCGGAGAGGTATGTTACCACCTATCTCTGCAGGCGTACATTCCTGATTTAGTGCTGATTCCTATCCGAAAGTCGTCTTCTCCATCCAACACGGTGAACAAGTCCAGAGTTCATCATCGTCTGTACGAAACTTATGCAAGATGTAACAGCCTCTGCCATACAATGGCCCATATTTTCCAGAGATCTCATACGAAGACAACATGTACGAAAGGCGACATCTACTCCATATTGTTTATCACTCATCTGAAACCGACAGCCGAGCTCAATATGCGGTATTAACGAAGGTCCTTGGTGTGAAGAAGGTTTATTGTGTTATGGGCTTTTCGATGGGCGGTCAGCAGGTGAAGCCATCAACATCGACATCGATCGAGTCTTCTAATCGATTTTGCGATAGGCTTACTATTGGGCGACGGTATACCCAGACTTTGTAGACAAGATTGCGGTGGTTGTTTCCGCCGCCAGAACAAGTATGCATAACAGATGGTCAGTTGCCTCTTTGTTGTCCAGAGAGCTGCTAATATCAATCGGCTCAGTATCTTGGAAGGTCCAAAGGCCGCTCTCACAGCATCAAAAGACTTCGAAGATGGCCACTACACGTCGCCCCCATACCAAGGCATCAGAGCATTTGGACGTGTTATGCTGGCATGGGTCTATAGTCAATCGGTGAGGAAGCGCACGCCTGTCGGCGAGGAATCTCACTGATGACTCTCAAGTGGTTCCGAGAACAAAACTATTTGAAGGATGGACAGTGAGGGTTACGCTGTTAACCGCAAAAAATGGCCACTGGACTCACGCTGTCGGTTAGGTATCCTGATCTCCTATCCTTCATCCGCGGGGAAGGGGAGTCAAACTGGGTTCAAAACTGGGATGCGAACGATTTGCTTCACCTTCTCAGTACCTGGCAGAACGGTGATATCTCGCAAGTCCGGGACAACGGCGACTATGAGAAGGCTCTCAGGAGCATCAAAGCAGAGGTCCTTCTCCTCCCTGCCAAAACGGACCTCTTGTTTGCTGTCAGCCCTCGCTTTATATTGGTCCATGGTCCGCTGACTGAGTATTTCGCAGCCTGAATACAGCGAAAATGAGCTGTCATATCTACAGAGAGGGACTTTGGTGCTGGTTGATACGAACTGGGGTCACAGTTCCCAGAACCAGTCGGATGTTGATTTCATATCCACACAGATTGAAAAGTTCTTGGTTTGACTTTGTGATGTATGGGTTTTGTGTCTGGAGACTCGATTCTTATCAGTTATCATTGTGCGTGATGGAACTTCAGATCTCAGAGCCAGAGATCGAGACAATTATGTAAACGGATGAATTAAAACTTTCCAGCTGAATGGGTGATACCGTACTAATAATGCACGGTTCTGCTCTGACTTATCCCACTGCATCCTTTAAATTCATGGTATCAGTCTGTTCATGGCGGCCATTTCCTCGGACCGAACCTGGAGTCGACCATATGCCTTGTGAACAGGCAGTATCTATAAAAATCAATCGATGTGACCAGGTGGACAACCCCACGCTTAGTACTAGCTCTTCAGTTACTTCTGAGTAGCAACGGTCATTCGCATAACATGCAATCCCCAAGCGCAGATATCAAATTCTACCATCATGGCAGACTCAGCGTGGCTGGTGGCATACTTCCAGATGCAGTGACCGCATACCAGACATATGGAAACCCCCAGAATCCTTGTATAGTATTCCCAACGTGCTATGGTGCCAAACTGGCTCTTGGAAGTAAGTTGAAAGAATGCTCCCCAGTAGCATTGCTAACGTATCTGCAGGTCAGGACTACCTTGTTGGTGAAGGGGAGGTAATCTAGCCCGTTCTGCAACTACCGGATCCTAGTATTGTGGTGTTCACAATCGTGGTTCACTTAGGTTCTTGACACCAAAAAATACTACGTTGTTACCTTTGCGCTGTTCTGCAATGGAGAGGTGTGTAATAGTCAGCACCTACTATCCCAAGCTTATTCTCTAATCCAGTCTTCGTCTCCTTCTAACACTGTACGTGGGCCGCATCATTCCAGTACGAGTCTCCACAGGAGGATTATAACATGACTTCTTTGTAGTCGGCTCCATATAACGGAGCATATTTCCCATTTGTCTCTTACGAAGATAACATGTGAATTCTTCCGTGTCTATGTCTGTTACATTACTCATTTTACCTCGTAGCCGTGCCCAGCATGCAGTTCTCACCAAACATTTGGGAGTGTCAAAGGTATTCTGTGTTGTAGGTTTTTCCATGGGTGGCCAACAAGCGTATCACTGGCCTGTGGTGTTCCCGGACTTCGTGGCGAGATTCGTAGCGATTTGCACCTCCGCACGAACGAGCCCTCATAATCAATGGTCTCTCTTTTCAATTTATGGTCAGTTGGCTTGCCACTGATTGTCGCAAAAGTTTCCTCGAAGGCCCGAAGGCTGCAATGCTGGCATCCAAAGATTTCGCCGATGGACACTACACATCCACGCCACAGCATGGTATTCGGGCGTTCGGGAGGGTTTATTGTGCATGGGCGTATGGGCAAACGGTTAGTGTTCATGAAATTGATAGCAAACTTTCTTACAGTGCAGTAGTGGTTTAGGGAGCACCAATACCTTATGGGGGGAGAGTAAGTGTCCGCCATGTCTCTTGACTGCCTGATATGCACAACGCACACTAGGTATCCTGACCTGAACTCGTTCATCCGAGAGAGGTGGGAAGAAAGATATTTACAGTACTGGGACGCCAACGACATGGTCGCCCTGCTCACCACCTGGCAGCGGGGAGACATCTCCATCGTTCGCGATGGCGGCGACTATGAGAAGGCGTTGAAGAGTATCAAAGCCAGAGGGTTAATCATGCCTTCGAAGACTGACCTATACTTCCCGGTTTGTTGGCACGCTAGCTGGGCTTGTACGGATGCTGATGTTTCTGTTAGCCGGAAGACAGCGAGGTGGAAGTTTCACATCTCAAGGATGCCACATTGCATATCATACCCACTGTTTGGGGTCATGTTGCAGGGGGAGGAATGAATCCCGCCGATGTCGAGTTTATTTCAGACAAGATCAATGCTTTTTTGAATCATTAAAGGGAACAAAGACACGCGGCACGGCAGCCCTGTATTCAGTACCAGTGAATATTCTTGGTCAATCAAAGCGGTGAATACAATTGATGTTTCACGTTGCTGAGTCGAGCATTCAACGTTCATCCTTCGAGTCAACGTTAAGTGGATGATTAGCCAGAATTGGATTTGGACGAGGATGATAATGGATTTGGCAAACGCTAACTGGACGTTTCGGTCAACTCATAATTGTTAGTCACGTGTTCGCAGACATGGGTTCCACGTTACGAGCCTGGGGTAGACTTTAACTAGTACTTTCTGCAACAATAATCCTTCGCGCCGGCTCGTTCTCGCCAATATGAAGGAATGTCACAATAGTTTCCTGTTGGGCAGCTTACTGTTACTCCCCGTGGTTAGCGTCAGCGCATTCTATCTGCCTGGTGCTACACCCCGCAATTTCGAGCGAGGGGAGCAAGTAGACCTCTTTGTCAATGCCCTCACTCCGATGTTGACGGGGAAGGATGATTCAAAGCTAGTGCGTTGTCTTGTTAGTCTGGTTGATGTCACATTGACTCGACCCTACACGTCCAGAAATCTCTGATCAATTGTGGGTCCATCTTGAATCTACCTCATACTGTAGCGTCACCTCTAGCTGATGTGCACGACAATAAGACGACTACTACAATCCCGCCTTTCATTTTTGCGAACCTGAAGACGGTCCAAAGAGTCAGCCAGAGTCTTTGGGCTCCATTCTTTTCGGGGACCGTATATTCGATTCACCATATGACGTGTGTATCATCATACTTTAGCAGGAGTTCCTCAACCTGAGCATGCCTTCGCCAGATCAAAATGTTAGAGGACAATGGTACATGCCGCACTCTCTGCACGCAACACGTACCACCGCAAGATGCAAAGTTCATCAATGACCGCATAAGGGAGGATTACGCGCTCAACTGGCTCATTGATGGCTTGCCAGCAGCAGAGATGAAAAAGGATCTCAAGACGGGCGACATCTTCTATGACATGGGCTTCAATCTTGGCGATGACGACAACGAAACGCCGTACTTGAATAACCATTACGATATCGTCTTGAGGTTCGCGTTGGGTGCCTTTCCCACAACATCATTCTTATGTGATGGTGTACAGATACCATGAACGAGATCCAGGCATATATCGCGTAGTTGGGGTCTTAGTGTGGCCATCAAGGTGAGCGATTGTGCCGGTGACCTGTTGTGTACTTGTCCCTGAACTTATCTATCCCAAGCCGTGGTGGTTCACAGGAAGGGGACACGTTTGATTGCGACTCTACAGTCCAACCTCTTTTGCTTTCAGAGACGCAGATGACAACTGTCCGTTATACATACCGAGTCACTTGGAATGTAAGCTCCATATCAATGTTCTGATTCCTAGACTTTGACGTTCCTGTCAGGAATCAGATACTCCATGGGTACGTGAACAACCACTTTTAAGCTTGACGTTAGTTCAACGTCTACAAGGCTACCCGTTGGGACAATTATCTGCACATTTTTGACCCAAGAATACACTGGTTCAGTATTATTAACTCGCTCGTGATTGTTGTTTTCCTCTGTGTTATGGTAGCCATTATTCTTATGCGCACGGTCTCGAGAGATGTAAGCACTTTTATGCTGAAAGAGAATAACCTGACGTATCCTACCTGTAGATTTCCCGCTACAACGCTATCGATATCAGCGTAAGTTTCGTGTTGTCTTGCATTCGTTCGAATATTCATGCTATTGCAGGAGGACGTTCAAGAGGATTGGGGGTGGAAACTCGTGCACGGAGAGGTATTCCGCACGCCACGTCTGTCGATGCTCTTAGCTGTCATGGTCGGTAATGGTGCACAACTCTGTGCAATGTGTTCGGTTACCCTTGGTACCTCCTCCAACTCGCCAGCGTTTCCGGATGTTTACATTATCCTCTCTTAACAGTTTTTGCATTGCTAGGCTTTCTCTCCCCGTCTAACCGTGGTTCGCTCGCAACCGTAATGATGGTGTGTTGGTCCTTCTTTGGCGGGCAAGTAACTTTTCTATCTTCCTTGTCCTATCTATCCTAAAGCAACGACACGTTCTTGATCAGAATTGGGGGTTACTATTCCAGTCGTGTGTATGTATCTCTTGGGGGTGTGGACCGCAGAAAGAATGCCTTTTTGACTGCCACCGTCTTGCCCACGTATGCTCATGTCATTTTATTCCTCACCTTAAGCTGAAGTCGGGATGTAGGCTGGTTTTCATCATCATTTTCCTGCTTAATTTTTTCCTTCTTATCGCTGGATCCTCGGGAGCCGTCCCCTTCAGTGCGTATTCCTGACACCTGATCTTGTGAATGTTACCAACGCCCGAGGCAGCAACGATGCTTCTCATCGTCTTGTTGTGGTTTGGAATCTCTGCGCCCCTCTCGGCTATCGGTTCCTACATTGGATCGCGACAAGGGGTGCGTACCCAATCTGCCCGTGTTTGTTCGGTTGACTTACGAGATTGATGCAGGGTGTCTCGCATCCTGTGAGGGTGAATCAAATCCCTAGGCAAATACCCCCTACGCCTCGCTACCTCCAACCTTGGGTATGTCGCACGACACATAATGCCTGACCATGTGTGAACATCAGAACAGGCATCCACACTACTCGCTGGTATTCTACCATTCGGTGGGATTGCCTATATCCATTGTTTCATCTGTAGCTGAACGATCTTCTGACCCTCTTCTAGGCGCTGCATTCGTCGAGCTGTACTTTATCATGTCAAGTCTCTTTGCTTCGCGCGCATACTATGCATTTGGTTTCTTGGCGCTCACAGCAGGAGTAGTCGCATTGACGACCGGAACAGTCACAATTCTCTTCACGTATTTCAATTTGTGCGCAGAAGAGTATCGGTGTGTTTTGTTCCCAGCTTCTGACCACCAACATCGTGATTGACGGAGGTCCCCGCAGCTGGCACTGGCGCGCGTTCATGACCGGAGGAGGGAGCGCATTCTGGATTCTCCTTTATGGTCTATTTTATTGGACCTCGCGTCTCTCACTCGATTCTTTTGCGAGCGTTGTGCTCTATCTAGGATACTTGTTTCTTATCTGTCTATTCGACTTCCTCATCACTGGTACGTCCTTTCGTAATTCATGATCACCTTCACCGCAACTCATTGTCCTCAGGAACGATCGGATTCCTCGCATCTTACTGGGTTGTACGTAGACTGTATAGTGCAATTCGTGTCGACTAGCCTATTAGACGTTAGACTAGCCTGTATTTATCGGATTGAACAACGACGTCTCTTCTCGGGTCTCCGCTACGGACCGAAGTTGGTCCACACTAGTACTGTGGCTTCGGGATTCCTCTTAGTCATGGTTTGTTTGTTTTCGAAGGCAAGCTTGGTCAGCGCTAGTCAGCTGCATCCAACGCTGCCGCCCATCCGACCTGCGTCCATTTGGTTGGTAGACGTGGTAGTGTGCAGCGTGCACCCACGGGAGCGTTAATGCCTCGTGTCTTGTGATTCAATCTCACTGCAAGGAATGTGCCCAGTGCGTCAAAATAAACCATTGAGTATAGTACACGAGTCTGAGAACTCTGACATATCCCTATATCATAGATCACCTCCTGCCCACTTGAACTAGAAGCACACCTGGGTTCTTCGGGTCTACCTCGACGGGGATCCCACGACTGCAACGCTGATTTAATGTTCGGTGAGAGTCTTTGTTAGGAATACTCACGTCCGCATGTCCTCTTGTATGGCAGGTTTGAGCTTGGAGACACCTCCATCAGAATGAGTCCCTTTGCCTGCCAAAGACCGCGGACACTAAACTTGAGCTCGAAGCCTCGCATCGTACAGAGGAGATAGACACACCCACGATCAAACGGATCTCAGAATCACCTCTTCGACGAGCGTCTGCGATAGCTTTATCGGAATAAGCGATGGCTTCCTTCACATAGAGACCATGAAGGTCGACTTCGCATGGAGCCTTGTCCTGAAAAACCGTGCAGCAAAGGTGCGACGTTTCCGGTAGCACCTTACCTGGTTGTTTTCTGAGAGCGATTGTTTTTCAGTCGGGTTGCCTACGACATGATGGATACGAGTTTACCCCTGTATATGGTGGCACTAGCTTGAGCGTGGAGGTTTTTCATCACAAGTTCGTGGCGTTTGCCCTCCTCTGAAAGCGCCTTGGCGCGGGCGTGGTCACGGCGATCGTATGCCTCTTTGCTCTGTTGGAAACTTTGGGACCTCAAGTCACCTTCTCGATTGGCTCTGGCTCGGAGGGACGCGCCCTCTTCCGGAGCGTCATTCCTCTGCAAAGAATCAATACTCTCCCGGTTTTGCCGCTCATCGCGACGTTGAACCGGTGGTTGAGGGGATTCTACCGGAGCGTAATCTCTCCGCGAAGGCGCGATGGTCTGCCGGTTTTGCCGCTCATCGCGACGAAGAAGCGGTGGTTGAGAAGATTCATACGATCGAGAGCGACCTTGCGGACGGTCACCTGGATCGCCTGAATCCACAAAGTATGAATATACTGCAAGAACAGCGATAGCACCTACAATCCAGTAAAACATGGAGGAGTAAGAGAGGGAATGCACAGGAAGTGCTGTTAAAGTGGACTGCGAGTCGAGCGCCCAGGGGCGAGCTAGATGAATGAGGCAGGCTTCGCACACGATGCATGTGCATGATGCTTTATTATGTACTCGGCAGATATGCCTCCCAGGTCAAAAGGAAGCAGGCGCGATAAGGGCCTCGCTTCACTGGTATTAAAACTACATCGAGTACAAAGAATGCGAAATGACGGATAGCTAAAGATTGTTCAAATGCACCTGTGAAAAGTCCCGAATGCATATGTACAAGAGTTCAACGAAGCAGAGTGGTGGTTGTACAACGTCCGAAAGTGTCCCGAATCCATAAAAGGGGGCAGTATGTGTACATCATGAAGTCATCGTTGTTTTTGATTGGTGCGTATATTCATAGTGATCATGAGGATGTCAATGGTGCGAGGATAGAGAAGGGCAGGCTCCAATTACCAGAGTCGCCAAATACTGAAAACAACGCGCAAGGTTACTCGTTGGCTCGGATCGAACCCCGATAAAGAATCGACTTACGGACAACGATCCAGTCCTCGGCGGGCTGTGTGCCTGGGGGAACGGTCACATCGACCTGACCGGCGCTCAAGTCGAAGCCTTGTGCAATGGGAGATGACTGGGTTGCATCATTGTGGCGCAGATAGACCATGCCCTGGGGATTTGTGATCTGGGAAGGCTTGCTAGAGGTATCCCAGGTGACGGTGTAAGTGCCACCAGCGACCCAGACGGTGCCGGTGGTCGGAGAGATGATTGGGGGAACCCACACGTCACGCATGACTGGCGAGACGATGGGGAGAGCAAAGACGAGAGAGAAGAGAGAGCATACGAAAGCGAGAAGGAAGAACTTCATCATGAATGTCGTTAGAACGTAGAGAGGGGGGGATGAGGAGACAAACGGGCGAAGACGGGTATTTTATACTGGGAGCACAGCCGAACGTGTGGTGGATTGCGCCCCAACAGCTTGCTGCGTGACAGATCGGGTTCAATCGCGTCCACGCAAAATCCACCTCATCCGGATACCCAACAGCCGCTGCCGCATCTCCGGAGCATCGCAAATGGCGTCTCTCAAACGGAAAAGATCCCTCGATCATCATCCCTCTTTCATACTCCCGGACGATGACGAGGCCGTCGACATAGCCTCCGCATTGACCGGCGGCCGAGCTGCACAGCTCCCCTTTCACGAGGACACCGACGACGACGAGCTCGATGAATTCATTCACGACGCCATCGTCAAGAGAGACGTCAAGGGTGGAACGCACTTGCTCAAGAAAATAAAGAACAAAGGAAATGGAAAAGGCGACGTCGGCGGGGGCAGTTTCCAAAGCATGGGTTCGTACCACTCCCCGGATTCAACCATCCTCTCTCACACCGGCCAGGTCTCCATCCGTTCCTGCTCCGTGCGCTCACTCTTCAGGGATATCGTACTCCAACCCCGATCCAGCGCGCAACTATCCCCTCCCTTCTTGCCACTCCCCCACGCGACCTCGTGGGCATGGCTCGCACCGGCTCAGGAAAGACCCTCGCATACATGATCCCCTTGGTGCAACGTCTTGGTGGACGGCACGCCCATGCCTTTGGTGCACGCGCAATCATCCTCCTACCATCCAGGGAACTCGCCCTCCAGGTCGTCAAAGTCGGCAAAAGCCTCCTCAAAGGCTGGAAAAGCGAGGCGGTGTCCCATGCCGGTGACGCCCACGACGACGATGACGACAATTCTAAAATCGGTTCGGGGGAGAGTCTCCGGTGGGGTTTGATCGTCGGGGGTGAAGGCATGGACGAACAGTTTGAGATGATCAGCGGAAACCCAGATGTGTCAGTTGATCGTTTCTGTATCCCGTATTCCACATCTAATATTCACCCGGATAAAGTATCATTGCAACTCCCGGTCGTCTTCTCCACTTAATCGTCGAGATGTCCCTCTCGCTTGCTTCAGTTCAATATGTCGTCTTCGATGAGGCCGATCGTCTTTTCGAACTCGGGTTTTCTACCGCCTTGTCCGAGATTCTCGCCCGTCTTCCTTCGTCACGTCAAACCCTCTTATTCTCCGCCACCCTCCCAAAATCCCTCGTCGAGTTTGCGAAAGCGGGCTTGCGGGACCCGAAACTCGTTCGGCTTGATGCAGAATCCAAAATCAGCACTGACCTCCGGATGGCCTTCTTTTCCGTGAAGCAATCCGAAAAAGATGCCTGTTTGCTCTCACTCCTGAGGGACGTCATCAAAGTTCCCTTTGCCAGTAACGAACGGCCCGAAGGCGATGCCCCCAGCAAGGACTCGAAGGGTAAAGGCAAAGCAAAAGCAAAGTACCCCACGCACACGGCACCTCACCAGACGCTTGTGTTCGCAGCCACGAAACATCATGTCGAGTACCTCTCGGCGCTCCTCACTGCCGCAGGTTACGCCGTCTCTGCTCTCTATGGGTCTCTCGTGCAATCTACGCGTACTTTCCAAATGTCCCAATTTCTAGCAGGGAAGACACAAATTCTTGTTGTCACAGATGTCGCTGCGCGTGGGCTCGATATCCCGATCCTCGAAAACGTCATCAACTACGACTTCCCCGTCGGCGCGAGGATTTTCGTCCACCGTGTAGGCAGAACGGCTCGTGCAGGACGAAAGGGATGGGCTTGGAGTTTTATTACCCACAGCGAAGCCGCATATCTATGTGATCTACAACTCTTCCTCGCGCGACCGTTGCTTGGTGTCGCCGCTCACCCACCGTCCGTTCGAGCCTCAGAGGAGCCGTACACACAATCGCTCATACTCGGCCCCTTTCCGCGGGACATTGTTGATGCCGAAGTCGAATACATTCGCACGCTACACGCAGCAAACCACAGTTTACCTAGCCTTCGTGGCGTCATGGATCGTGGTCAATCCATGTATGAGCGAAGTCGAGGGAAGGCGAGCACTGCGAGCTATAAACGGGCCAAGGAAATGGCAAAGTCGGGAGATGGCTGGGCTGGGGATGCCCAGGGGGTACATCCAGTATTATCACTCATGCGGCAAGCAAAGACGGAAGAGGGCGCGTCTTTTGATGAGGAAAAAGGGAGAGAGGACAAAAGACTTGCGATAATTCGGGCCGTGAGTGCGTTCAAGCCTGCAGAAACCGTCTTCGAGCTTGGGACACGAGGTAAAGCGGCGACTGGGAATGCGGCGTTGATGAAGGAGCGTAGGAAAGCGCTGGCGAAAGCGGTACAGAGAACTGTGGCGCCAGCATCTTCTGCTATTCTCGCCGCCGAAGCGGGAAACGAAGATACATCACCGCAAGGCGACGTCGAAATGGAGATGGCCGATGAAGAGGACATTGTGGTACGCATGGTCCGTTGTGTGATCGATGGCGCGGGCTTACAGATTCTGCAGGCTGTGTTCGAAACTTCGAACAAAAAGAAAGGAAAAGACAACTATCGCGACGAGGAGTTCTACATGTCGCACTATCACAAAGACGCCTACACCGAAAAGGGGTATGTCTTCTTGCATTCCACCACGCGTATTGCCTGCTCAGCTGGCTAATTACCAGATACTCGCTAACCGACGGGGCTTCCTCGTTTGCTGCACAAGCCCAAGGGGCTACGTTCGATATCACCGGGGACGTCACAGTGGCCGAGAGACAGCGACACGCCAAGGTGACGTGGGACAAGAAGAAGAAAAAATTCATTAAAGGAGACGGCAGTGGCGCGGATAACATCAAACTCGTGCGGACGGAGAACGGGACACGGCTTCCCGCGACCTACCGGAGTGGCCGCTTTGATGAGTGGAAGAAGAAAGCGAAAGTAACAATACCAAAGATCGGAGAGCGGGAAGCAGTGCAACCCACTTCTGTACGCGCAAGTGGCGGAAGGCGATGGAAACACAACAAGGTCTTGGAAGCGAAGCCGCTTGACAAGCTCTCCAAGGATTACGAACGCAAATCGAGGCAACTCAAGAGGAAGGACCAGAGCGCCACCAGTGGCGAGAGCGAGGGTTCGCAAGCGCGGCCGGTCAAAAACGCTGGGAAGATGTCGAAGAAGAACAGCGGCAAACGACTCGGAGGAAAGTCCCTCCGGCGTGTCAAGAGTGAAATCAAGACAGTCGATCAGATCCATAAAACTCGTAAAATTACGGAGAAGAGACGGGCGAAGAACGCCCGGCCGGGCCGAAAAAGTAAAAGATAGTGTACATCATGTGTCTATTTGCCAGTGTTGCCACGAACTATCTTCTTGTTCACCTATGCGACGTCTGAATACTCCCACTTCGCACCTGCTCCAGATATCACGGGCACATCTTCACCTTGGAGCAAGTCGACGCCCACACTTCTTAGGGCATTGATACACCACTCAGGGTATCCCTGGTCACCAAAATAGTTCTTGAAGAACGTTCGAAGGTACTCAGGGAACCTTCCTTTCAAGATCGCATCTCGGGCCCCGCCCATGACCTGTGCCTGGAACACCAAGTTATGTTGCGTCAGCGCTGCGAGTAGGACGTCAGAATGAAACGGTAATTAGAAGCGAAGCCAAGATACCGTGCGCTCCTGCGGTCTCAATCGTGACAATGTGATGCAGCATCGCACGAGACGTTCCAGTCACACATGTCGGACAGGGACAGTTGTCATCGATTCGATCCATGCTCTTTGCATGCCTTTTCAGCCCTGGGCAAGGGGTCCATACTTTATCTGATGGAATGACATGCACGCACGAAGATTCAGTGGACCCTTGAAAGTCAAGGCAACCCCAAATCGGGCAGTCCGAGTAGGGAATACGCAATCCGCCTGGGGAAGGTCCTCAATACTCCCCTAGATGGCTATGTTGGCAAGACGCACCATGTCAACGCCTAGCGCTACACAGACCAGAAGATCTGTGGCAGTGAACAATTAGTCATTGAAGGCTGGATCGGAGACGTGCTGTGATATTGACCCTCCGCAAAGCCAACACCCATCGAATACCGTGGTCCTAATTCAACATGAAGCCTTGTGTCGTGCAAGGTGCGAAAGGAGGCTTACTATCAACTGGCAATTTGTCCGCACATTGTTTGATGCTGCGGATGGTGAGAAGGTTGCAAAGGCAGCCGTGTGGGTGATCCTTACATTCTCCAGAACACATCTGAACGCAATACAGGCGGAAGCTATTTCCAGAATGACCGTAGAACATACCTTTCTCTTCACCTCCACTCAGGCCACCTATTGCAAACCCAGCTACGTGATCCTTTCTCTCAAGCATCGCATCCAGGCACTGATCACGGAGAGCAGGGTCCAACCCGCCTTGAACTATTGCAAACAGATTTTGTCTGTCCTTCCGGCCCGATCGTTCGTGTTGCTCGATGCATCGATCAAGCCACCGGATGGAACGCTCCATAGCTTCGCCTACTCGGGGCCCGACGGTAAGGCTACTAACTAGGCTGCGTCAGGAATTTCGTTGGTCATACGTCACGTTCCGAGGACCCACCGACGTCATCTAGTTGCATGACGATATCTGCACCGATAGAATGCTGTATTGAAATGCTTTCTTCTGGCTGGGAATGCATCAGCCGCGCTCGACACGCATATAGTGGCAATGTACCGTCAGCATGGTGGGTTCCCCAGTGAAAGGGCTAGAAAACAGTGCTCCTTCCTCCGTGATGTTCGTGAACTTGTCGAGAGAGACGAGTTGAAAACCACCACTATCCTAGATCGGCACGGATGGATAGTTTTTTTGGTTCGTCCAACGCGCTAGATAGAGAGATGAGAAGCACTCGCTGTCAACATATTCCGATGCCATCCCTGGAACACGTGTGCTCCCCCCACTTGATCGAGCACTTTAGTCCCTGGTCTCAGATTCAAGTGGTATGCGTTGTTCAGGATGAGAGTGATACCGAGCGATTCGACTTGTTGGGGTGTCAGCCCTTTGATCGCGGCCTGGGTTGCGACCGGCATAAACGTTGGCAGCATCGTGACACCATCTTGAAGATGAGTTTGTCTGGTGTCGATTTCCAAGAGATCGAAATGGCTCACGGGCGAGTTCCATGCGGCAGACGCGAGCTTTCGTCGTATGACATTGTGCAACGACCTCGAACTGCATCTCAGCTGGCGATGTACTATGTGAACTTGAATAGTAGGCGTAGTAGTGGCAGTGCAACTGGCTTCCCGATCAGATCTAATCCGGACCCGCGCCTTTTTTTTTCGCCTGCCGTCGTGCACCGTGACGGCTGCATTTCGAGCGGCGTCGCGTCAGATGTTCCGTCTCGCCCGTCGATGCGCTCGCTCGTTCCCTGACAACGCAAAAAGTGCATATTCATCCCAAAGACGTCTCCACAATGGCCAAGATCTCGTTCAAGAGCTCACTTCCAGGCAGTTCGTAGCGAACGTGACGCGGTGAGCAGGACTCGCGTTTACGATCTCGCTCGCTGAGAAACCGTCTCGTGTCAGCCCAGATGATCTTAGGAAGCACCTCGAGCAGCCTCGCACGGTCTACCTTGGAATCGATCCCACTGCAAAATCACTCCATGCAGGACATCTTCTTCCTTTGCTTTGTTTACTGCATTTTCAATTGCATGGTAACGGGGTGATTGCGCTCGTAAGTAGTTGAACGACGGTATAACCCTTCCGCGACTTAGTGACCATAGATAGGTGGCGCGACGGGCTTGGTCGGAGATCCTTCGGGGCGTTTGACTGAACGTCAGCTGGCAGAGGAAACACAGATCGAGCTGAATACACTGAAGCTCGCCCAAGCGATCCATAAATTCTTTGATAGTGCGACCACGTACGCAAAGGACAGATCGTCCCCTCGATCGTCCACGCTACCTGCGGTGCAAGTTCTCAACAACCTCACGTGGCTCAAGGATGTCAACTTGCTCGATTTTCTACGTAGGACTGGGATACATTTCCGAGTGAACAACATGCTCGCAAGGGATAGGTATGGTTTAGCTCGTCATCGCTATCCTTCTGACTTGGCACTGACAGCGTGAAGACGCGCATGAGTACTCAACAAGGTATCTCCTTCACCGAGTTCACCTATCAGCTCCTGCAGGGTTACGACTTTTACGAGCTGTACAGAACCCATGGATGTACCATTCAGATCGGTGGATCCGACCAATGGGGAAACATGTTGTCTGGCGTTGACCTTATAAACAAAGTTGAACACGGCGCACTCTCTGGCGAAGACATCGCAAAGGAGAAAGGGTTCGCTTTGACAACTCCACTTTTGACCACGTCGCGGGGAGAGAAGTTTGGCAAGAGCGCGGGGAACGCTGTCTGGTTGGAACACGACCTGACCAGTTACTTTGATTTCTACCAGGTCTGTTCAGTCTTTCAGGGGATGCCCCATGTTAATTCAACGACTGTAGTTCTTTATGCGAACTGGTGACTCGGACGTGGAGAAATATCTCAAACTGTTTACGTTGTTACCTGTAGAGGAGATATCTTCCGTTGTGCACGACCACCAGGTACACTTTCTCCCTTCTTTCCGCCGCTGCGATGCTGATCCTTGTCAGGCGTCCCCAGAACATCGTATTGCACAAAAACTACTAGCAGAGGAAGTGACATTAATGGTTCATGGCAGTCAGTCACTGCCCGTCAACCTTTGCTGTGACTGATGATATCTTTTGTCGTCAGAGGATGGACTGGACGCAGCCAGAATAGCAACCCAAGTCCTCTTCGGCACGGATTATACTACGCTGAAGGCCGATCAGATCATTCAATCACTGAACGGTGATCCCCGACTTGTGTTTTGCACGGATGAAGAGATGTTCCATACCCCGTTACCGAATCTTGTCGCGAACCAGCAGCTCGCTTCATCAAAGTGTAAATCCGGTGACTTTATCTTCGATGCATCGCTAACCACCCTATAGCTGCAGCCCGTCAGTTAGCCCAAGCAGGTGGATTATACCTCAACAACAAAGCGCAACGCGATCCTCGCTTCCTTTTAACCCGGGAGGATCTCATCGATGGCAGAGTGGCTATTGTGCGGGCTGGAAAAGACAACCATCGAATTCTGGCTCTGAGATAAACTAAATCCAGCTTTTCTACTACGGATATTAACGTCAAACAATAATCCCCAACGATTCGTATACAGAATGTTTAATTACATCGCAAGGTTTTAGGTAAATGTATCCGGGCACTTTATATGCAACATAACCTGCGGGAGGCTTTCTGGTTGAACAACTTTTGGGCGTTACCGAGCAGGCACAGCTAGTTGTCTCGTAAACACATCTTTGTCTTGAACAAGATCACAAGGTCCTATTGTCAGTGGGAATTTCAGTGCCCAACAGTGAAAACTGTGTATGGTAACTTACGATAACAAGAGAAGACATGCTCAGGCATTGCTGACGCAACTGGATTTGATCATCATCAGCAGTCTCTTGAATAGCTTTATTTAGGGTAACCGGGGTGTCGCTTTCCTAAATCCATTGTTTATTTAGAGATCACAGACATTTCAAACTAAAAGCTCACTGGATGCAGGATGTCCACTTGAAGTGGTTCATAAGGCTCATCATCCCGAGTTGAGGCCTGTTCGACGCATATCGACGATAAGTATTTCCCAGCAACAGAAAGGGATGAAAAGGTATCCCACCGCAATCCTCTCACGAGCTGACGGCTTCACTCTCGGGTAAGGATGAAACCTTAACAGGTACGATGAACGGTAAGCTGGAAGCCGCCCAGGATCCATTGAAGTGTAGAGAGTGCAGTGGGAACGAGGGATAGAGGCGAGTCCAGCTTCCACGAAAGTAGGCACGTCAAACTACGAAAACAAGAGAAAGAGAGAGAGATAGAAAAAAATATAGCCCCCGTTTTCAGTTGAACTCAGACGCCGTGTCCCGCCAGGGTAGTGTGACGGCAAGACCGCATCAAACGCGCATATGCTTGCGGAACTTGGTTTGTGACGGCCACCACTCCATTCGTACTGCGTCATTTTACTTCCGCAGAAGAATGTCAACAAGCAGCCGCGCGCCATACCAAGGCTGCTTGTTGGCAAGTTTCTGACGAGTCTCTACAAATCAAGGTGATTCTTGCCTCCAGCGCCCTGAATTGACGAAAGTCTCGAGCCTGGCCAGACCCTCTCGAAATTGGAAATTTGGAACACCGCCGGCTAGAGGAAAGGAACATTGTATGCATCCGCAGTAGCCAGGAATGTTCATATAGGCGTCGATCATCCGGTCAAAGGGTATGCCTCGAATACCTGCATAGATTTAGATACTGATAACTATGAACTTGGCCCAGGGAGCGGGACGTACCGCAGGTGGGAAGTTGAGGCGTGACATTGTCACAGACAGGGGAACTTGTCACGTCACGGTAGAAACGCGCAAGGCAAGTTATTCAAGACCACGATAGACCAACTTTGCGGCTCAACGTGTGCTCGTCAAGCTCTTCAAAAAACAGCAAGACGTTTTGTGTGAGGTAGTATGACTGCAAGACCGCACCTTGCGCCTTGGCCACCTCAAGCAATAGGGGAGATTCAACACTCCTGTGCGACCTGCCGCTGTCGGCGAACCGTCTATCAACAAGCCAACTAGATGTCCCCCCGTCGTAATGAATGTATTGGAGTGACTCAAGACACTCACTCAACAGTTTGACATGGCTAAACCTCAAGAGCCGCGAGGCATTGTGCCGTGACCTCCACAACGCCACACAGGTGGTGAATAAAACGCTTGAGAAGTCGCAACAGGCGCGAGCGTGGCATCAGTAAGTGTCGAAACGAACAAGATGTGTGCATGACATGTTGCGATCAAGAGCATGGAATTTTTCACCGTACGGTTGCTTTGAAGAATTCCCCAAGATGACCTGTCCTCGATCTGTTGGCGATATGGATTCTATTGCCGTGCACAGGGACCGACTGGCGCAGTGCGCAAGGCGAATGATCTTGGTGCTCTTCAAGATGGTGAGCGTCCTCTGGACCAAGGAAGAATCGTCGAACAGTGATGACTTTGGGCGGAAGAGCCGTGCGATTTTTGTCTCGCAAATGTGCAGTCTTTGAACAAGGGAAAGCAGGCGACAAGTGCGACCAGAGCAGGAAGTGCAATCGACAATGCCTCGGTTCTGCCCTGGCAGGCGCAACTCCGCTCAATGGGTTCCCCTCCCAAAAAAAATTCCACATGCCACAATTTGTTGGCTTTTTGAACCTCAGCGGGTTCCCCGCCTTTGACATCCTGGTTGGATTGCTCTCTGGTATCCGGGGAGTTGACTACCGCAACCGTCGCTACCCCCCTTCACAGCAGCGCGACTGGCTTCTTTCCCCCAAGTCCCTCTGACTGAAGGCTTCCTGGTCAGAGACACAATGGCGTTTCCGGCAGCGAGAATCTGGCCATATTTTACAACCCAACCTCGGCCAAGGTGTTCGGCACATTCCCCTCAAAACACGCTCAGGATACCAGTTGATCGAGATCACAGGTGTCGGTAAGTTCGAATAGCACTCTAAACCTAATCACTGGATCACACTCGACAGCATGCCAATTCGTCCCGTGCACCCAGCAGGCACCCGTTTATGATGGCTCATCGGTGTCCCGTTCGAAGCTGAAGCTTCCAGCTCCTTCAAGCCATATCGCGTTTGCACGCCTGGCCTAAGAAATAATTCCAGCTGACCTCGTGGTGGACGAAATGTTTAGCGAGGATGTCGATCACAGACATTCACATTGGAATGTCGGTGGAGCCACAGTACTCCATTGCCAGATCCAGCATCCCCGTGGATCCTCCAGCTATAAAAGTCCCTACGAACCAGCCAACGGATTCCCCATTTCCTCGCTTTCTGCCCTCTACCAGCTCATATCGCGTCTGCGTCCTCTCGTCACTCGCTCTCGCCCAGATGCAAGATCCGAAGAAAGAAATAGTCGGCATTGTCCGCACGCTGTGCACGACAAAAAATGCGGTCGAGTTAGAAGAGACTGTCACTAAGTACTTCGTCCCAGATGCCAAGTTTTCACACCCGATGTGCAAGGCCAACTCCCGAAACGAGATTCTAGGTCTCTTTCAATGGTACAGGCTCGCTAGTCCGGAGACGCATATTCAAGTCTCGAGCGTCAGTGAGTGTTCATGGTCTCAGAACTGATGAGCCTATCAGCTGACGGCGGTATCATGTGTAGTGTACGACGCCGAGTTGAGCGCTCTCGTCCTTGACGTCAAAGAAAAGCTCAATGTTTGGTTTATTCCGCTTCCAAGCAAAGATGGCAGGTGAGTTCACGTTTCCTCTCCGCTTTTGAGTCGTCGACTCATTGTCCCTTGTGAAAGGATGGTCATCCGGCTTCAGTTGCGGAAGATCAATGGATACCACTATATAATGGTCGAAGAAGACCTTAGTCATCCCATGGTAGGACCTATGTAATATTGCGGTTCTGGATGTTGACGATGTCGCATTACTGCAGGACCAAATTGGGATCCTCGCCTCGCCTCTCCTCCCCCTTGTAGCAATTTATCTCAGGCTCGGTTGTCTTCTCTCGAACCTCGGCGCATGTGTATTCAGGAGTGTGGGGTTAAACTCGGGTCTCCGAGGTGGTACCGTTAGTTATGCAGGGTTAATGGAAGCCGCTGGGTTGGCCCGGACAGCCGGTGATAAGTCTAATGGACACGCTAAAGAGTAGAGGAGCGAAAATGTCGCAACGGTCGCCCGAGGTCCCGTACTAGCAATATCATATGTTATCTTGTATTACAGCGAGCTCCGCAGATAGAGGAGGCCATGTTGGTTGTAATTTGTTCGGACAGCCTGAGTGTGGGTAACAAAATACTAGTGACAGTGGCATGTATGCTATGACACGGCGCTAATTGGCGGCAGTAATGCCAGACATGACATGAACTGGACAACAAACTGTGCACCTTGAGTGTAATAGGTTAGACGGTCGTAAGCAGTAGACGCGCGAATTTGAAGCTGCCAATCATCAAGGCATTCGGACGCGGAGATTTCCCGGAATCTACTTGAGACATCCACGATCTGCAAGACAATGCAGTCCTGGTCGCTGTCAACCCCGTCGTCGTCCATCCCGCTTGGCTCTGAGGAGGACTCGCATCTTCTCTCTCAGTCCTTGCCATCTCCCGATCCGTTTGACGCGTCGTCGCACATCCACACTGGGCCCGGTGGTGCAGATCTCTCTCTCTCAGAATTGTCATTATCGGGTAAACCCTATAGTCACGATGGCCCTCGCTTCAGTCTCCTCGCACCGCCCCCTGCACCACTCCAATTTTCCCCCGACCAGAGCGCTATCATAGAGGGCGAGGAGAGTGAAGAGGGAGGCCACAGCAGTGTCGACAGACACGATGATGCGAACAATACCATCATAGGACGTGTCGCTACTGAAAAAACTCGCGAAGAGAAGTTACAAAACGATCTGTTCGTCCTCAAGAAACTCAATGCGTCTTTTGCGGTGCTCAACGATGCGCTGCGAGCGACCAAGGGTGCGACCGAGGTGCGACTCGGCCTTGCCTTGCCATCTAGTAAATCAGATCCTGACGCCGCGCCCCACTTTGTTAGCAAGTGGCAGAGCAGCTATCGCAGACTGATGCGCTGTTGGACAAGTATGCCAATCTGCTTGCAAAGTCCGAGACTGTTACGCGCTTGATCTTCGATGAACGGTGGGAGGGTGCAGATGCTGTGAGTATACTCGACGAGACCTGATGTTGTGCAAACATTCGGGGAGAATCGAGTATCACACCAATCGTGACAGTGTTACTGAACTCGGCACCTATCAGGATGAGGAATCCCTTGTCAGGGAACGCGAGGAAGCCCTCGAACGAGCCCGACTTGAGCGGGAAAGAGAGGAAGTGGCAATCAGAGAAGCCGAGGAACGCGCACGCCGAGAGGCAGAAGAGGCTGCACAGCGGGAGGCAGCGGAGCGTGCCAAACAAGAGGCGGCGGCGGCTCTTGCGGCCAAGGCTCCTACAAGGGGCCGCGGTGCAGCCTCTATCAGTAGCGGTGTCAGGGGTGTAAGAGGAACTCGAGCGACTGCCATGGCGTCCCGTGGAGCGAGGGAACCCTCAAGGACTGGTACGCGACGATATCTCGTTTTGCACTCCAAGTTTACAGGAAATTGTCAGGGTCTACGTCTACGTCCATGTTGACCAATTCTCGTACAAGATCGGCTAGTGCAACTGGAAGCGTTAGCGGTGGTGGAGGGGGGACCCGGCCAAGTTCTTCTGCAAGCAGGGGTTCTGGTTTACCGAGGGGTGTTCCGAGGAGAGGCTAGACTTGAGCACCCTTGGCATGGTCTCAGATCTCTTGCACCCCACCCTCGGCGGGTCCGTTCGGCTGCACAGTCGAAGAGCTAGTGATCGAGTGGCATTTGCATGTTCGGTACACAACCCAAGGTCGCGCAAGTCACTCGCTCAGAGTCGACGTGTTGGATAATAACCCTTGACGCTCTCGTTAATGGACTACGTACGCTTCTCTTAATATGGTGTCGATGTGCGATACCCAGTACCAAGGGCATTATTTAACTTGTCATAGTCACCAACATGGAACACGCCAATCAAGCTCGTCAGGAACCCTTCCACCCATGATAATCTGCTTCGCCCCAAAGTGCTATTACCTAGCGCAAATAGAGCACAGATTATCCTCCGTACAGGTTTTAATCGTTCATAATCTTATTCACTAGTGTCGAGGCTCAAGTCGATCACATTCCGGAGGTAGTATTGTTGGAGCTCTTGTTGCACAAATGCACGACTTCGCGATCCGTCGTAAATCTGCCACTGGTTGTAAATCAACAGTGTTGGGTATCCCACCATGGCCGTTTGAATCATCATCTAAACGCAGATTGTATTACGCGAAACAACCATCGATATCCGACTTGGCTGCAGTGTGGAGATAAGAGGATCCATCTAGAGCAATATTAATATTGTGACCATCAAACAATCATATAGCCCCCGAAATGACACCATCGACTCCTACTTACAGAGCGCGAATTACCCGACTCGTCCTGGTCAAAGTTTCGGACGTTTCAAACCGACAAGTTCAACTTATCTGCAAAGAGCCAAAGGCGCTGTATGACGTTACCGCTTCGTAGACCATTTGATTGGAGGTCGGCGAAAAAGGGGATTAAGGTCCTTCCAAAAAAGCAACGGGCGCAGCCCGTCCAAAGCTCGCCGCGTTCTAGTCTCGAGCCGCGTCCCAGAATTCTGGGAAGCGCTTACAACTAGTGTCGGGATCTTCCGCGCTACAGAAGCCTGTCTGGGGACTTTTACTTAATTCCCTTATTTATGCAGTTTCCGACCAATCAGAGCTCAACCAATCACTGTCATGCCAAAGACTCATCGAAAACTTTATGTAAGGCGATGTCCTGGTTTGTTAAGTAGAATGAGTGCTTAAGAAGTTCGCTATCCGAGTCTACGGCTAGACTGGTGACCAATCCGTATATGATAATCGGGCAAGCCGTCGATAGATTCTCGGATTGGTCACGAGTCTAATCTACGGCGATGAAGGGTCGTTGGGTCGAACCACATTTACGTGAAGCAAACGAGAGTACTTGGTCGCTCGCGCGGACAAGATAAAAGAGGGTACTAACTTGTATGTAAATAATGCCGATGCCCAACACCACACTTTCAAACAGAACATGCAACGACACGGTTGCTCGCATCTTCGAATCACATTAATCACAGCCAGTTGGCATGCAAAACCGAGTATCATATGCACAAATGAAAGCAAGAGCAAGAGATGCTTAACCACCCATCCACCATAAACATCCAACCACATGTGCCTCGTACACCCGAAAAGACTCCACGTGAACCGGGTATCCCATAGATGCTCAGATATGCATCTCATATATTCCATCTGTTGGCTTGCATGTTAGAAACCCGTGCTGGAGGAGACGGTCTTCCAAACGGTGTTCTGGAGTGCCCAAAATACATGAGTGAGAACAATCACCACCAACGCGACCGAGAAACACGCAAAATCAGAGATCGCCAATAAGCCCGTGAGAAATGCCAGCCGTCGGGCTCTAGATGTACTCTGCCAACGTATGACTCCCTCCCCATCCTAAACCAACGAACATTCCGCATCACGACTAACGGGGGAAAGCATGGAAATAAAAAATGGCACTCACTCTGCAGCATCTATCGGAATCATGGTGCTCTTGACAATAGGCGAACGGACATCGGCTTCTGGAGTTATACCCTTGTGCAATACATGCGTGAACCCCGCGAATTCCAGCGGGTGATCCACATCCAAATCGGGCCTCTTGGAGCGAATCTTGGCAGGGCTGTCTGTGTCCCGACGACTGGTTATCGTGATGATTGGCGAAACGCATGCATCAACGTATCGAGAACCAGTGGGCTCGATCGTCGGAACCGACAGTTCTAGTGGGCGGCGATAGCAAGTTTCGTGTGGACAATTTGGAGGACAATGAACGACAATGGCGCTTTGTTCGTCTCTGCCATCGCGAGGTACCAGCTGGACGTGTGATCTACCATCATTTCTCGGACTGCGACCGTACCCCGTAGGTTGCTCGGCAAGATGTTTGTCGCGCACTGAATAATCAAGTTCCTTTTCCTTTCCCTGGCCCGTGCAGCGATTTCCCCGCAGCTGGGTTGGACGGGACCCGAAGCCCGAACGGTTCTCCTCGAGATCCCGGTCTGGAAAGATGGGCAAGGACCAGCTTGGAGTGAGTCTTGAAGGTCTCCCGCGGTCAGCTCTGACGAATGGAGTATCCACTAATGAAGTATCCACTAATGAAGTTTGGCATCGAGGGTGCGAGCTGCTGTCGATCGATTCATGGCTAGGAATAGGAGTTGCGTCTCTTTTAGCAGGACTTGATGGTCGGGTTAAAGGTCGAGGTTTGACCTTGTCTGGATCGAAAACACGAGATTTCGGGAGCCAAACGCGAGAATCGACGCCGCTCTCCCTACCAGCAAGATCGGCGAGGCTTTGATACTCTACGCCTATTCTCCTGGGCGGTGGCCCTGGATGCTGAGGCATACACCTCGTATGTTTCGAGGTGTGTCCCTCGGCACCGGGATGTGAGTCCGAGGTTGAAGGTGTGGGGGAAGGCGAACCCCAGTCAGATACCTCGAGTTGGACTCGGAGAGGTATTTCTTCAGTACCTGGTTCGAGCAAGTGCCCGCCAGAGACATCTGGGTAGGCTCTCGAGGCGCTGGAGGTGAACGTAAAGTGGGGCGAGGGTCGCGC
>QGOI01000975.1:0-46965 GCA_003313885.1 Boletus sp. MG55 | reverse complement strand
AGTAGTGTAGCCGAGCGTAGTCGGTCCTTGTCCCTTCTGTCACGTAGAGCGCCCTCGTGCGCTGGGGCCATTCCCTCTGTTCCCTCTCCTGCCTGGTCCAACGTGCACCGATATTGTTATGGACAACTGGGATAAACGACTGTGTTAACCAATCCACAGATAGGCTAGTCTCGATCATCTTCGTCACGCACTGCTCGCTAAACCGATGACTGATCTCTTAGCGAGATAGGCTAGCGCCGACACAAAGAACCCTCCGTGTCTTCCCCGATGTTCAGCAGTAGAACGCGTACATCATCATCCGACCATTCTTCCGCGCAACCATACCCTTGGATTTCTCGGATATCCTTGACTCCAAGAATTGGAAATTTGGTATGTTCGTTCCTTGTTGCTTTTGTGCGCTAGTGATCGGAGATTAAATCATCTGGTGTAGATATCTCAACCACGTACTTCCCTGTACTTGTAGCGGGTTCGGGGGTTCTGGGCCAACACAGCTCCACCCACATCTCACGTTCGACGAGATGACAACCTCCATTCCAAAAGTCAACCCTGCCGACATGGTCTTTTGGCACTGCGTAAGAGCCCTATCTGATGTCTCTCAATGTTTTTGAATACATAGCCATCATGTTCTCTTCTTTCAGGACGTGATTCATGCTGTCGAGCCGGGACACACTAGGACTATCGATTCAGCAGGTGAGACTGGAATCCGTTTAAATATGGATTTTTTGAAGACGTTTGATGTAAATTTTGCCGTCCCGAAGACACCTCAGAACTCGCCACACGTCGCCAAGCAAGCGAGGCATTCCTCGAGGGACAGCACCCACCCGACGATGGTGGGCTTAAGACGTTCGTTCGTTGGGTTGGCATGGACACCGGCTCCATCAAGGGACCTATCAACGGGGTGGCCATTGGGCCTTCTCATCCGAGTTGTCTGATGCTGCTCTCCGGGTCCTCGTTCAATTTCAGAAACTCGCTTTCTATCTGAAGTTCTCGTTCCGGGAAGTTGGGGTGTAATCCGCTCGTATCATCACAACCACTTTGTACTGTGTATCAATAAAACGCGTATGTGACATCTTGCCGAGCTGTGAGTCAAAGAAGAACTTGAAAACATGAGCCAAGACAAAACATTCAGATCAATATCTATACGACCTCTCACACAGTAAATACTCCTAAATGCTTGCTTCGCCACGTAGTGCCACGACCCAGGCAAATATGATCGATCGAGATAAAGGTCATACGTGACCTTCGACTCGGAGCTACTAGTAGTGAGAAACGTAACTTCCGCTGGCATCTCTGATCTTAGACCCAGACAAATCCATCCATCCCTTCAAGTTGCTGCATAAACGCTCCACCACGAAGGAACGCGTCAGTGCGATGAAGGTGCCGTACGCTGAGACCATCGAGGAGATAGCCAGTGAGGAGCGAGGATGTGATATCTTCGTCTTGGGACAGTCCTCCTGGCGGTCAACGTGACCCCCAGGCTAATCAGTTCTGCTCTCAGCTGCTGTCAAAGCTTGTAGCACCCTTTATCTTGCAGCCAGCGACGGCAGCAGGATTCAGGCTTATGAAGCTAAGCGGTGCGAGACGTCCATGTATCGGTGCGTATCCATGTTCCCGAAACCGATGGTGGACATACCAATTGTCTTTGCATTTCCTAGTAATCTTACTACTGTTGCGCAACACCACGTGCGAAAGCTCTATGGTCTAGCGTGCCAATACTAGTCACATCTCTGATACAATGACCGACATGCCATAGCCAAGCCACATCGATTTGTTTTGGTGGCCTGCCTACGGATATGATTATGTTAATCAACCCCTCTTTCTATCTCTCCCTTTGTATGTAGACAATGTCTTTTTGTGAACCCAACGAGGTTGGCCGGGTGAGATGATGTGCAAACGATGGTCCATGAGAAACGGGTGATGGTGCGCAGTCTTACCAACTACCCAACCAGATATCTCCTTCACCCATATTTGGCTTGCTGAGCCGAAGTCGTGACAGTACACGTCCCCTGACCTGGTAAACCCTTCCAGAGTCGGGGCTGTGAGCGGCTCAACCCCAGTTGAATGGAAAACCGTGAAGTGATGGTCAATCCCCCTAACCTTGAGGGATGTTCTCGTTACACTAGCCGATTCGGACGTAGTCACAGGGGAGTTGTTGACCAAAGTACACGAAGGAATGTCCTGTGACAAGACATCTGGTGAACTCAGCGGGTGAGGTGGCGGGACCATGGAGGGACCAGGTATGAGGGAGATGGGTGGAACCATAACACGAGTGCTGTTTGACTGAGGACAGGGCTCGTCAACAGTCGTGGTATCTTCTTGCTCTGAAGCTTCGGTCGATGTAGGGGGGGATTCGGGGGAGGGGGCAACATGCATATCACCTGAGTGAGGCTTTCCCAAAGGAAAGCGTTGTTGCATTATGGGAACTCGCTGCGCATCGAGAGTGGTTGGTTGATACTCCATGCTCGGTGATGAACCAATCATAACTCATGTCAACGACCATTTCCACAACAGTGTGAATCTCCCTCTGAATCCTATTTGACTTGAGGGGAAAACAGGAATGCAAAATGGGAGCGCTCTTCACGGATCAACAAAGTCTCGGAAGGTAGTATGGGGGTTGAACCTACATCAATGAATTTCCTCGAAATTGGTCGATAGGGTGTTTGGGCCATATGTCGGAAGCGAATGCGATATGATTTGGACATGCGTGGTTCCTTCATGAGGGCTTTCCAGAGGAAATTTAAAAAACGGTGGTATGTCCTTCGTAAAGCAGAGTGGGCTGAAATCTTCGGGTTCCACCACTTGTACAGCAGGCTATTTGAATGTCCATGCCACTCGGCACCATTTTTCGCATCCATCTTGCTCAATTGGACACCACGATGGCTTTCTACGCCGATTTATGCTTTCAACATCGTGGTTATTGTCGTTCGTGGTCGATCGCGCAGCACTATCAATGAGATCACGTGAATTCGGTAGGTACGCCTCGTGGTGCACAGCATCGTTGCATCCGGTGCCATGGACCCAACCTTGAACGAGGTATATTAATTCTCACGAAATACGTTAGCGATCCCAAAGTGGAATCTACACAATTGAACTGGATCCCGAACAAGACGATACTATCATACTATATACTAGGTCGGTATATCTAGGATAGCTACCAAGTTACAAGATGTGCATTTGTATGCAATGATGAGTGCTATACGAACCTGCCAGTGGTGGTTTCCTGGGCCTCTCAATGTATTTATTTATGGATGCCACCGAGAAACACATGGACGGGAATATACCTCCGAGTCGTGCACGAATCAAGGCGTGTAGCATATGCGACCATTTATGTAAGCTTCGTGCTGATCCTCCGAGACGACGAAATCATCGATTTGTTCATTGGCGAGACAGCAAGGCAAAAAGACATGTCACCGATGGGTAAGAAGGTAGTAATGTCCTGTCTTGCCAGCTGAGTATGTTTTTATACATATACATCGGGCGTTTTCGATATGACGACAACCAACAGCAAATTTCAGCGCTTCTAGTAGCAACGGTGCCGATAAGAATATTACCTCGACACTTCAGGCTGCGGTTACTGCGAGACATATCAGCCAGTGGCTGGTGTTCATCCGGCCCAAGGGGATCATGGAGGTTCGTTCATTCGCTCATCTACCTTGGATTCAAAAGACTCATGACGCTGCTTGATTAGCTATGGTCCCTATCGAAGCTGACGCGGCTATTGGCACACTTGAGCTGGTACTGAATGATACCTTTGATCCACCTGCGCTTTCTCCTCCTCAATATTTTGCACGCAAACCGCAAGACCTCGGTATCGATTCAACAGATCCTCACTGCACCCCTGGGAGAGTCGCTTCCAACTCCTCGTCTCTTGGTATGCCCGTCCCCTTGACTCGTAGTTTATCGTCTAATTAAACACCTTCAGGTATTCCTGCACTTGGCTGTTTACGGGGTCCATTCCATCCTTATCCATGCCTCCGTCCGGCGGGCACTCTGCTTTTTTGAGAATCGTCTTCATGAAAGCATTGAGCCTGATGTCCTGCAACGCATATCCACTACTCCGTCGAATGCCTGCCACTCCGCAAAACATGACTCCGCCGGCTCTTAGGTCTACTGCCAGTACCCTTCCTCACGTTATCTCTCCGATTCATACCAGTCTACTTCTCCATCATCCCCGACCGCTGCCTCCCTCAACCAGCCTTCCCAGAAAAACTTGCAGTCGGGCCAAAAGAAAGAAAAAAAACATGTCTGCGACACGTGCAACCGCTGGTGAAACACCGTGCACGCCATCTGCGTGTGAACTCAATCATAAATGCCCCTTCCCCAGCTGCGAGACTCGATGTTCCAGGCAAGACAACCTGCAACGGCAGTAAGTGTTATTCTCTCCTATTTGCGTTGCGATCTCCTGTGCATTCATCGCCATTGTATCATTCGACCCTGGATGGGTTTACAGTATTTGCATGTTTCGGACAAATGCTGACCGACATGTCACTGTTATTTAGCTATCATATCCATCTCTCCCCGGGCTCGCGGAGGAGTTCGAGTCCTGTCACACGCACTGCGATAGCGCGTTCCATCTGCGCCAATGGTTCAAGAATAGTCGGTCTTCTTCGAGCATCGTGACTCCCGAACGCCTGTTAAGCAGCCCACCCTCTCCCCTGCCTGCCTTGGAGCCTGCGATCATCCCCCCCCCTGACTCACCCCCACCTCTCGTACAAGCATTTCCTGTATCTCATGTACCTGTGTACAATGATAGCATGCACTCTGGGAGTAGCTCGAGTCCTTCTCCAACCCCTTTGGAGAAAGCTTATCCCCTGATCTCGCCGCATTCCGAGGGACTGATAAATGGACACATTATCTCGCAACTATCTCCTATGACATCCCACTATGGCGACAGTCCACCAACGTACACTAAATCTTCTCAGCATTCGAGCTATGGCTATGTCTCTCCAACCTCAGGACCAAGCGCCGTGAATCAATCGTATAATTACTCCTACAGCGAAAAGTCACCTTTGCCGTGGCTTCAGTCCTCCAACCTTTACCATGGGTCTATGGACAGTATCCATGATCACTCCCCTCCTTCTGCCCATCTTTCATCCGTATCTTCTCATCTATCCATTTCACATATCTCACATCCGCAGTCGTATCCGAGTCACTACCATGCGGTCAGTTCACCGTTGCTGGACTCTAGCCACTCCGTGTCTCCTCATTCCCAGGCTTCCGGACCACCCATGCCTAATTACTCTGCCTATCAGGATGACAAGCACGACGGAACTACGTACCATACTATTGAGTCTGTTCCCGATCACTCGGAACTCACCAACGGTTATGTGTCTTTGCCGAGTCATACTATCCATGGGAGTTACAACCACTCCATGATGCCACAACAGAGTCTCCCAAGATACGACTCCCCGCCTCCTATCTTGGCGCCGATCCAGGACAAGAGAGTGATTCGTGGTGATACCCGTGTCTCGCATGTACAACATCCCCCCGTTCCCAGTATCTCAACGACACCACTGTCAAGCTCGTACATGCACTCATCTATACACAGCTCCCTGTACCATTCGTTTTTGTCTCATGGATTGGTTTTTCTGTATTAGTCTATCGCACAAACCAGACATTCCCTTGTCCGTGCCACCTACATCACTATCACCAGAAGTATTATATACCATATAGTCATAACCAACTGCACGACATTGTACTTTGTTGTGTATACACATTGCCTTTGGCAACCTATATGACCCCCAGCGTGTGTCTGATGTACAGTCATAAGGGATGCTAAGGAAGATCGAATCTTAGGTGACTCCTGTGAGTGCGCTGAGGAACCTGTGCAAACCTTGGTCCAGAATCGTCGATCATCAATGCACCGTGTGGATGAGATTCAGATTTCAGAATGGAAAGGCAGTACAGTGCCGATGACCTACTCCTCTAGAACATTACTACAAGTCAGCGTCCGATCTTGTGCACATATCGACTTTGGATGCCCAGTGACCTCGACAGGTGTGTTACACGCTTTTGATGCACGGAACCGTCCAAACCAGAAGAAGCAGAAAAAACAGTGCTCGTGGAGCAAGAGCAAGATATATTCCGCACATTCGTCACTTCTTCGACGTCCTTGAATATCACTGGCGGCCACACGCTCATTGACGTCATTGTCACCGGCGATTGACCAAGCTGGATCCTACGCACGGACAAAGGTGGCCTGAAGCTGTTTCCGAGTGGACACACGGTTGTGCACGCCTTTAATAAATTAATAATGGCGTGTTCGCTATGGGAGTCAAAAGTGGAGCTCTTGGTATATTCTGACGAGGTAAATAGTGATGTCGCATGACCTTCGACTCGCTCGTCATCGAGGCGCTATGCTAAACGATATTGTTCGTTAGGGCCCTTGTCTTCTAGAGTGGATCCCTGACGTCGAATTGGACACCTCACTGCCTAAATATTCCCTTCCGCGGTCTCGACCATATTCCAATGTCGTGTTCGAGCCGTCAGCGTCGTTGATCATCGCCGCATCCACATTGCAAACCCCCTTCGCCTCGTATGACGAGGACAACAACATCCTTTGGGAGCCGGATGATGAGCGTGTCGTGTGAGATCCATGTGGGTCGAGAACTACAGGGGCGTAGGTGCAAGGTGTTTAATCACTCCCACAGTATGACTGTTCGACCTTGAAGCTTATTTCTCCAGACAGTTGGATCACCATGGACGGGTGGGTCACCTCCGTTTGTATGCAAGGGTTCGTCTGACCTGATTATGGATATGAATTCGCCCTTAATGAATACGTGAATGCTCTAGAGCTAGAGTGCGTGACGTCGGAGACGTTGAGCACGAAATCTAGGGATAGAGATCTCCTTGGGGTTGGAACGAGCATCGACCGTGGTGAGGATCTGGCCGTCAAAGTGGTGTAACTCCCGTCACGATTTCCTTTACTTAGCACTGCACATTCTCCCCAGACCTATACCTCCGAGGTCGTTGAAGTGGTGCTTGACCCATTGCCCACCATCCCGTGATGGTATAAGAAACTACGTGTTCGTGATGACGCTAAGGGATCTGTGAGTGTAATCAATGGTTACTTGGTGTCGTCTATGGGACAAAAGGTGGATTGGGAAGCATACTACAATCGTCACTTGGTGAATCCCTTAGATATTTGTCAGGACCTTTGACCTTGACGAGTGCCTCGTTGGCGTCTATGTCACCAGCCTGCGAGTGCTCAAAAACCTGTTGTTGACTGGAAATGACATCTGGCTCATCGCCTTCCAGGTATGTACATTCTTGTTCCATGCAGCACAGACGGTGAATTTCGATTCTAGGAGGACCCATACAAACTGGTGATCCTGGTCAAGGACATGTGGGGGACATATGCGACCAACGTCGACTTTTTCTTTACGAACGGAGAGCTGTCGATCGTTCTCAATGACGAAGAGGGCATGTTGCGTATGATCACTTACGACCCGAGCGGTACGCTCTCCTTTCGAGTCAATTTATTGATTTTGACGTATCTGATTTAGATCCCGATTCAAGAGGTGGTCTATCTCATGTGTCACACTGAGCTCCACTGCCACAAGGAGTGTCGAACGTTGCGCACAATCGCACGGCGAACAAAAGAGGACGATGAGATCCCGTAGGCCACGCTCATCGCTGGTGTGCTCCCCTTTCGTTCTGTGACTTGCAGGACCCTATGTTTGATATTGACGTGAACGCTAATGCCTTGGCGTATGTTTTCGCCGGATGCGATAGCTGCCGGAATTCATTGACAGTACCACCGAAACCAGCAGTCACCCCTGCGACGCAACAGAATAAGAAGTGCCAAAAAAAGTACGGTTGACCAAATGTCACATGACCGCGGAGTTTAAACTTACTGGTCGATTTGGTCAACTGTCGCTGACCAATGAGATCTGACCAACATAAACGTGCTGAATCGATGTTTTTTGCCTTGAGGTGGGCAATGTACAGTGTGCAGTGTGCTTCTTCTTGACGACCTGCACAGCGAATGAGGTGAGTGCCAGTCTGACTGCACGATCGTCGTCAATTCAGCTGATGCTGCTGAACATCTTTACTTCTTTAGAGCCATCCTTGACAATGCCATCCGGGTGACGCATCCAAGACTCTAATACGAGCCCGATACCGCAACCAGACGTCCCCATACCCGGTACTGCATTGCAGCAGTATGTTGAAGACTTGCTCTACCACCTCATCCACCTACTACCTCTCCTCCTAGTCATCGTATACTCACTAGTTTCACCTATAGCACCATGAATACAGCCAATATAGTTCAAAGCGTAAATCCAATCATGTATGTATATCTTATATTGCGCTCATAACGTTGTCCGGAACATGCTGAAAGTGGTTCCAGGCCGAAACCATTACCGTCAAAAGTGGGGTTGCAACCATGATGCATATTGACCTCTATTCAGACATCGAAGTTCGGACTCAAGTGCGGCGCAAGCTCATGGATGTGAGGCGATACTACGTCGAATTTTCCTCAGGTAAAACGTTGCGGCGGACAAAGAAGGCAAAAGTCGTACTTTTCGGGATGAGAAACTGTTTTCATGGGTATGTGTCCATTATCTTACGCCAGCAAAATGAACTATTGTCAGTGATGGGCAAGATCGCTCTGTCCTCCTCATAAAGGTTTACTAGAAGCACCGCACCAGAAGGACGGGCTGGTTCGAAGTCTCACCGATACCATCAATGGGTTATTGAAAAAAATGAAAGATGGCGGTACGAAGACATCGTAACACATGTTCTACTGATACCATTTACGCGGTAACAGTTCTTCAAGAGCCACTGGGCAAAATTACGCCCAATCCCCCGGATATTACGATCAGGTTTGCGCTGGCTGCTAAGCCCCGTGAGGACATTCAGGCAGACGAATCACAAGATACTGACCCCATCATTTGGGCAGGTGAAACAGGCGAAATTGCTAAGACGTGCCCTGGAAGAACAGGAGGATGTTGGAATCGGATGGTAGGTTATGTCAGCTGCTCCATGTGGATATATGACAGGTTGCGTGCAGAAAGTATGATATCCCTTTCCCTTTCTTCCTCCCTTTCTTCGTCTCTTACACCCAGGATCATGTCATAGACCTATTTTATCGGTCTGATTTACTCTTTCTTTGACACACTGTACACCTTCGGAATCTCAATATGTACCCCAAGTGCCTCATCTGCCTCGAACCTTACCGTTCGGATTCCCATGTAGTCTCCCCTTCATGCGGTGGGCCATTGTTCACGAACTCGACTGTCAGACACCGAACTAATGAACAGAAGGTCATTTACTGTGCCAAGGTTGCGCCCAGGCGCTCATACTTCGCCGTGCACAATGTCCGTTGCGATGTAACGATGCTGGGATCACTGTGGAAAATATTCACGTCGTTCATCTCACCTTGCAAGAAGATTTCGTCCTGGACGGTGAAGCTGTCAGAGCAAGGTATAGTACATTCGTCTTTGCGTTTGCCCCCTCCTTTGTTGATTGAGCCACTTTCCGTAGGGAAGCTCGCTTTGCAGAAGCGGACCTTCATATCTCTCAGGCTACTTTGAGAAGCTTGTGCATGGGGATCAGCGCTACTCAAAAAGCTGTAGACATTCAGTCGGCATGTTTACCCCTGCACATTGAGGGACTACTCGCCACTCGCTGCCGACTCGAATTGACGCAGCACGAACTCGCGACAGCCACGAACGTACGCGACGAGGACAAGAAGCAGCTCTCCCAACTGAGGGAGAAACTCGCCACGATTCAATCAGAAGTAGGTTGTCGTTCTTGATACAATCTTGGAGCTTATGCCATGTAGAATTTATCCTTGCGGGCTATGCTGAACGAACCGCTTGCTGAAGCCAACATCGACAGTGACACCGAATGTGAAGGTGATCATCAATCTGCTCTACGGCGATCATTAATTGACTGTAGGACAGCGGGGCCAGCAACGAGCCAGCAACGACCTCCAAAGAGAACATTGAGCGGCGCTCGTGCCAAGTCCGCTAGTCCGGTCTGTGGTTCATCTGTCTCTCTTTTCGTTTACTAATTCCTAATTCCTTCCGAATATTTATCAGAACAAACGCAAAAAGAAAGACTAAAAGATGGCAAAAAGATGCGAATGATTTCCACAAGTCACTATTACGAATCGCCTTTGTACAGCGAATCGACTATCAAAAGGGTAGATATTAGTCATTGGAAGTATTATGTAATGAGCATAGTCAGCCACCTTAATCCGAATCTGTAACCAACTGTCAACTCCGAGTCCCTTTCGTCGATGTGGCGGTTGATTGAGATCACTGATATATACCTTTGTCCCTTGAACATTTCTTTTTTCTTTGTTCTCGGATGCGCGGACTTGACTATCTACTGAAGATGCGTTGCGCCATGCTCCCCTACCCTCTTTCCCCCCCTTCGTATTGCTGTCTATTGATTACTGATGGATGTAGCCGATCAAGGATTTGGCGCTCCAAGTTCTGACTTAGCTTCTTCGCGCCTCGAAACAAACTCGACATCTCAAGATGCACCACCTGGTGATGGTGACAATTCACTCTCGGCCTCCGGCACTGAAGCATCCGCAGTCCATGTCGAACGGCCCCTCTTGAGCACCAAGCGGTCCGCAAAGAGGAATTGGCCAAGTAGCTACCACCAACCAAAGTCCCAAAAGTCTCATGAAGATGCGGCACCGCGAATCGTGAGTACAATTTCGATACATATGAAACTATGCTCATACTTAGCAGGTCCCCGAGCTCCCAAAGAAGCGGCCGCTCAGAGAGTTTAGAGCACAGGCAATGGCTGCGGTAACGAATGCGTGGTCGACCGTGAATGATATAGTTCAAGCGACAGAAATGACCGTACTCGAGCTGATCGATGGTCGCGCCAGTAGTCCCGGTGGATCCCAAAGAAGGGCCATCGAAGTGGCAGCTTCTTCATCGAACGATCCGGAAATCAATGAGAGGACGCCAAAGCCATCAAATCAGGATGATACAATCTCACATGATGGAAATCTCGTCGGTACTTTCCCCACCAATGTACGCGTTGTCGAAGTAAGTTGTTGATCCGTGGACATTCGTGTCAGCAATATTTACACGCTCTTTAGCCTATGAGTACTGGTACATGTAGTCAAGACCATCCAACGGTATCGCACTTCGGAACCGTGGCTCATCAATCCAGACCGCTGTCCCCCCAAGGTTCAGTGGCTCACGGGGGGCGGCCAGGTGGTCGCTCTAGCTCAGAATTAGATTCCACTCTGTTATCTCGCGATGGCAACGCTTCCCAGCCGCCATACCAGCAATCAGCCGAATTGTACAACCCTGCCATCGTTGGGGCCGCACCCGCCAGTGATCAATCTTATCTATCTACGCACACTGACAATCCGCAGGGAAGCACGGCTGCACGCTCCCTCACTCATCAATCACACGATGGCCATGATGTAGAGCACCGAATGCTTGGTCCTCCCACAGCGAACCATTCCGTAGCATCGCAAGGGCAATTTTCTACTCTAGGTGGCAACAACAGCTACAGAGTGCTTGGCACACCTGGCTTGCACACGACGGTGGATGTCTCACGGCGGCCCCCTACCGCATTAGTCCCAGGCATTCAGAGTACATGCAACCTTTCCCCAGATTTTCATCAGCTCATCCCCTACGGCACCAGCACGGGAACAGTTTCCGGGAACACCGTGATGGCTGTAAGCCGACAGGGTCCTCATTGTCTTGCAAATTCAGTGACGGGAAGTGAGCCAGCACATCATCATCACTTTGACTGGGCTGGGCGAAATGTCCAGGTGCAAATGGGCTCACCTCGATCTTCAGCCTTGGCCGTTCAAAACGCGTTATATGACCCGAGGTATACCACTTCCCAGTCTCAGCATCTTCTCCACTCTTCTCAAATCCCTGTGACTGGTATGCCTTCCTGTCTGTCCGACTCTAGGACGTATTATATGAACAATCAAACCATAGGTACCCACCATCTCGCGAGCATGCATTATGCATCACCTTTCAAGTTGTCTGGACCCAGTGTGGCTCAGGCTTCGATCTCGGACCCAAGCGTTCACTCCCACCTTCTCACGAGCGTGCAGCGTGCGCCATCATCTGACGTTGGCATATCCCAGGCTCCGATGCCCCCTCTGGCCGTGCACGTACCACCCTTTGGCGTTGGTGCGGGTCTGGTCCCGACTAAAAGTGTTGGTGACCCAACCGTACACGCCCACCAGTTTGCAAGCATGCACTACACACCATCGTCCAGCGTCAGCATGTCCCAGCCCCCGTTCGCCCCTCCGGCCATGCATGCACCATCCTTTGACGTTGACATGAGTCAGGCTCCGATGCCCCCTTCGGTCATGCGTGCACCATCCTTTGGCGTTGGCGCGGGTCCGGTCCCGACTAGCTGTGTTGGTGACCCAACCGTACACATCCACCAGCTCGCAAGCATGCACTACGCACCATCGTCTGGCAGCGTCAGCTTGTCCCGGCCCCCGTTCCCCCCTCCGACTGTGTGTACACCATCCTTTGATGTCGACATGAGTCAGGCTCCGATCTCGTCTAGTGTTGGCATACCACAGGCTCTGATTCCCCCTCCGGCTGCATGCACACCATCCTTTAGCATTGGCGTGGGTCAGGTTCCGACATTGTCTAGCGTCAGTGTACCACAGGCTCTGATCCCCCCTTCAGCTGTGCACGCACCATCCTTTGGCGTTGGCATGAGTCAGGCTCCAATTGTCTCTTCAGTCATGCAAATGGCTGACTCTGCAACTGGTCGCGCTGGTGTCCGCATCCAACCCAACCCCACAATGGGACCTTCGATTCAGGTACATTTGGTAGACTTTTGATACTGTATCAACGCTCATCATTGTCTGCACAGTTGGCGTGATTGTTCTAGGGTCCTGCGCTTGAGCTTCAAACACAGTTGATTGGTTTGATTTCACAGAGGCTCTCTGAGCTCATCGCCACGGTGAATTCATCATCCCTCGAGCAGAAGGAGAACATTCGGCAGTTGCGTGCAGAATTGCACTCTCGTAGGGAGGAAGTGAATCATATATGTGTTGGTGGAACAGGAGTGGGCCAACAACAACAGAGTTCTTCAAACAGTGTTCCTGTGGCAGGAGGGGGAGTACCCAGAATCCGCCCGAGGATGAAACGGCCTGCAGAAGATCCATATCGAAATGAGCCTGCCCACCGGAAGTTCCGAGTAAGGATACTTTATCCATTGAAGCCACTCAAACTGACATGACTGTCTGTAGCAAAGCATACAGAAACACTTTCTGGCCATGCTCAAAATCCCAACCTACCATTATCTTGACCAACTACCCCCTCCTCCTTCCGACGATGAGATTACTGCATTTAACAAACACGATCCTGGTTCCATTGTTATTACGGAAGCTGATTTTCATATTGACCTCTCTCGCTCACGAAATACTCCCTTCAATACCGAAGCGATCCAGATATTCGCTGAAGACTTCAGGCGAAAAGTAATCGAATTGAAGTGGTACAGTTTTCCAACACCTCCACCAGACAAGTATCTAGTATTGGAGTACATCGAACTTTCCCTTTACACGCACCTTCACTATGTGAAACAAACATATAGTTCCTTAAAAGATTCACTCGCAAAACAACATAACAGGCTCAAGAATGCTGCTCGCAGCACACGCAAGACGAGGGTACGTGAAAGAAACATCGAAGAATTCTTTCCTTTTAAAAGACTCGTAATGTAGCTCTTTCTCAGCCGGGCAGACTGTGTGGCCAAGGATGACCAACTTGTCATCCACAATGATCTTATGCAGCTTATCGGCTCTCAGGGAATGAGCTTGGACGAATCTGACCCTGAAGAACTGGACCCACCTAAGGTATATCGAAGGATAACTCCAGCATGGCGTAGTCGGGAGTTGGGTGATTTGCAGCACCTGATTGATCGAACCATTCTTCAAAATCGGAGGCCTCGTGTGGGTCACCGAGCACTTCGAGGACAGGAGCCTCGCCGGCGTAAACATACCATGATCATTAATCAAGACTCTGTCGCACCACCAGGACTTCCATGCAACTGTTACGATGAAGAATGGTTGACTACGCTGTTACCGAGTGAGACAAAAAAGCTACGGATGCAGGCAGACAAACGATACAACTTTGCGACTGGGACCATGGGTCTGTATTCTGCCAAGTCCACGAACCACAATGCTGATTACGGAAACAGAACATGCTGCTGTGGAAAGGCCCAGGGATGCTCGAATGGCTGACGACGATGACGGCACTGTGGAGGAGGACGAGGAGGACTTTACTGAGCAGTTGATGGGTATCGTTTCAGACGAGGAGAACTTGGACACAGAGTGATTGGCAATTGATTGACCGAGTATGTTTCAACTCCGAATCAACTTTCTAGCTGAATCATGTCTCTCGTCTGTCGCCCCGACTTCGAATCGATGGTTCAATTGAAGTATACTACATCGATTCGACTTGTAGCTAAACCAGTTTCTGTGTTCTTACTATCTCGAATCGTAATCGTATCGGTATTTGTCACTTACTGGCGTGGAATGAATGGTACGCGAATCAAGAGGAGTCGACAGCGTCGTTGGGCGCGTCGCGCCTCGAACTGGCAGTCCACGTGAGTGCGAGAATCGAGGACGGGCACGAGTGAGGTGGTCGGGAGAAGCCGCGTCGCGATACCCATACGCTGCACGAGAGGACCCTCGGGTGCCATATTGGTGCGCGTGGGTCTGTTCGGCGCACGCGTTGGCTGCGTCGCGAGGTAAGATGCGAGGGAGGCGCCGTTGGGCACGAAACGAGGGGCGATGGACACGTTAGCGTCGTCGTTGGCAGCCACAAGGGCACGCAAGTGATGATGGGGGCGACAACGAGGTCACGCGAGCTGAAAGCCGCGACGAGAGGCACTGCGAGGGTGTCGACAGCACTGGTGACCACTGCGTCACCAGACGAGCCTATCGCATCGAGGAGGTCGCCTAGGGGCGACGGTAAAGGAGTTGATGGCGTCGTTGGACGCGGAGGAGAGGCCAGACTGGCTCGTAGGCGCGCGCGTGAGTGAGACGAAGAACAGCAGCGTCAACGGTAATATGCATGTCAAGTACTGGGAGGGGGAGGAGATGACAACGGCGTCGTTAGACGCATCTGCTAGGTTGTCGACGTCGAGGGGCAAGGCAGCGCCGTTGGGTGTACCATGTCCACATTGGGAGGGGAGTGGGATTTGGAGGCACGGTGACCAGCATCGGGGTGAGACATGGCTAGGTACGGGTACAGGACGCTGTACCCGTACCCGTGCTATTATTGCCGAGTACACATTGAGACGGGGAGCTCCAAACGCATAGAAACGCTAAGTTGAAAAGGGGCACAGACGGGGAAGATGCCGACAGAGCATGAAACGGATGTTATGGATCACTATCATATTATATCAGCGTCGCATGCCCGGAAAACGTTGAGTATACTTACCGGCTCCCAGATTCGGTGCTATGACCCCAGGTTGCACCAGTAGATTATGGCGAAACAAACCCCCGAGCGTGGAGCTCGAAGGGGAGTGGAAGAGATATCGGAGCCGCAATGTCGTACTTATCGACGACGATACAGACATGTCGGGAGTACTCAGCGCGCGACGAAGAAGACTCTAGAAACCGGCTGAGGAAGCTACAGAACGCATTAGATGATTGCAAGGCGACCCCGGAGACGAATCTCTTTTGAAAGTGGAACCATATCTTGAATCTCGAATCGGTGAGCTGCATCCGGCAGCACCTAGTGACACGATCAGCGACAACTAGCGACACTAGCAACGCGAGCAGCGACATCCAGCGACAAGGAGCGCAGCGACCAGCCATTACCTTTCTGCTACTCATTATTTCAGCTGTGGTGTGGCTGCGTCCATACCGAGCTGAAATTCACAGTTCCAGGTACGCTCCTGCGGAGTTGCCACACCACCGAACTTTAGCGTAATGACTTGTCCGTTACAGAATTCGCCACAAAGATAACAAATAAAGTAACATGACTGAAGTATCCAAGGCATTACCAATGCAATAAATAATAATTTTGTAAGGTGTCAGACATTCCTTGTCCTTCCCGTAAAATCAATCTTCACTTGTGAATTTGCATTGTCATTTCGTTGATAAAGTTTGACGCATTAGCATAGTAATGGCTTGGAAACTTCCGTCAGGAAGCTTGAAGATCTGAGAGGGTACCGGGCAACACATTTCATTCATGTAATTATGTGTTACATCAAGCATTCGGATTATCTACCACCCTTATTATATTTTTAATTATGAGATATCCCATACTCAAATGAAACTAGTACCAAAACCTAGAATTTCAGGCCCGTTTTCAAAGCTGGGTTTCTCTCACAAAATTAGAAACTTAAGGAGTGTAACAGGTGCATATCGGGCAATCCATTACCGTTTTATGCCCGAGGTGTGAAATTGTGAATTTTGAACTCTGGCAGCTTTGGCCCTCACCTATGGTATGAAATTCCTGGCGTGTTTAGGGCAGCGTTCACCAACCTTCCGACCTTGGCAATAAAGACAAAACCGCATGGTGGGATGACGTCAGAGCTTCTCGTCGCCATGCGTGGAGATGTACGCGTGAGGAGTGTTAGCAAGTTCCGGAGAGCGGAGTGAGTGTCATTAACCCTTTAGGTTCACAACCGGATGCCATCGTTGGATTTTGGCGATGCATAGATCCGAGTGCTGAATTTGATATGGTGTCCTTGCATCGAACGCAGTGACGAGAACGTGGACTTTCCTTGTCGCGAGCTACATGTATCGGTTGAACTAACAAATCCCAGAAGGCCTTTTGCGAGTGATTAAGAGTCATCATCACTGTCCTTCACCGTCAATAAATCATTTTTCACCTTAACTGTCACATCCTCGGACTAGTAAATGCATTAGTATCCGGGTTGTAAGTCGTCCATGCATGAATGACTTATCTTGGTTGCGAAGGGGACCAGGAGTGAATATGCTCGAGAGCTGGTATGCTGGACTCGTCAGCTCGAGTCGTCTGGTACCCTTAAGTGGTGCTGGTTGATGTCGATGGTAACATCTTGGGATTCAGCTCAGGAATCTCGAGAGTAACTCTCATTACAATCCTTGGGTTTTCGAATGTCCGTGAGGAAGCATTGAGAAAATGGGTAGAATGCAAGATTAATGAAAAGACATCCTTACCTTGGAATGGACGCATCAAGCTAGGGTTGTACTGCATTCATGGGCGCACGTCCTCTGTGGATGCGCAGGCGAAATTTGAACATTGAACGCATCGTCAAAGAGACTCCGTACTAAGGCGAAACTTGAACGAATCAAGGAATGAAAGTAGTTCGCGCTCGCGCCCACTTCGTACTCGAATAGTTCACGAATCCCTCGAAACCCGCATCCACCCACGCAAGCGCATCATTGAATGTCGCGTACTGTCACGAGCTCAGTGAAAGTTCTGAAAGGAAGGGCGGAAGGGCTTCATCATATACGGTAACATGCACGTGAAGAGCTGTCAATGTGGTGTTTTCTCAATCATGATAGATGAAACAGTTTCTGTACACCAAGATATGGCTGAAAGCTCAATGGTAAGACCTATGAGGTTGGATGTCATTTCCGAGTCGCAAATGAAAGAGGAAACAACTTCAACGAACAAGTCGTGGACTACGTTATGTCATCCATGACATACGTTTATGGAGAGTTGTTCCCACAGTCCTCTGAAGTTGCTCTGTCCTCTGCTGTATCTCGCCTCTTCCGGTTCAAGCTTGCTTGGGTGCACTCGTCTCGCCCGTTTACATAAGGACAGGTCGTGACCAGGACCTGCCCACATACTATCGGTTTTGCACATGCGTAAACAGCTTGACCCTCGAATACCAACCCTCATCACCAATAATGTCAAGAAGAACCACAGATCCTTCATAGTCTTAGTCGGGGACAAGGGCAGGGACCAGGTGCGTCCGGTCCAGTGCGAAATGTGATTTGGCTGTTTACCAGGAGGGGTCAGATTGTAAACCTCCATTACTTGCTCTCCCAAGCTCGGGTATCAGCGCGGCCGTCGGTGCTATGGTGCTACAAGAAAGATCTCGGGTTCACGACGTGAGTGACATTTCCATGTACGACTTTAGAGAAATACCGTCGCCAAGCGCTTCTCTGTAACCTCCAATCAAATTGACGCGCTAAATTAGACACCGTAAAAAACGAGAAGCAAAAATCAAGCGCGATGTCAAACGAGGCATTCGAGAACCTAACGAACAAGATCCATTCGAAATTTTCGTTACTGTCACTGACATCCGATATACCTACTACAAAGAAACGCACAAAATTCTCGGAAACACTTATGGAATGTGTGTCTTGCAAGATTTCGAGGCTATCACACCCAATTTGCTCGCGAGGACGATCGAAACAGTGGAGGGTGGTGGGGTTGTAGTGTTATTGTTGAAGACGATGACATCCCTCAGGCAATTGTACACGATGACTATGGTGAGCGCGTTCGCTATATATTGGATGGAGCGAAAGTCATTTTCTGTGTAGGATGTTCATGCCCGTTATCGCACTTCATCTCACGATTCCGTGGCTGCTCGATTCAACGAACGCTTTATCCTGTCCTTGGGGTCCTGCACAGACTGCTTAGTTTTGGACGATGAGCTTAATGTACTTCCCATCTCCAAAGGGAAGGATATAGCGCCCATCGAAGAGGGACATGGTAAAGGAAAGGCCGACGTGGACCTCAAGGACCTCAAGGATAACTTAGCCGATACTAAGCCTGTTGGCGAACTTGTCAAGCTTGCAAAAACCATCGATCAAGCACAAGCCCTCCTCACATTCGTGGAAGCTATTGCCGAAAAGACTCTTGCCTCTACCGTGACGTTAACCGCTGCTCGTGGGCGTGGCAAGTCTGCAGCTTTGGGTCTCGCAATTGCAGCTGCGCTGGCGCATGGGTATTCGAACATCTTCGTAACGAGTCCGAGCCCGGAGAACTTGGAGACACTGTTTAAGTTCGTCTTCAAAGGATTGGACGCTTTGGGATACGAAGAGCATCTGGACTATGACATATTGCAGAGCACCAACCCTGATTTTAACAAAGCTATTGTTAGGGTCAACGTCTTCCGCCAGCATCGTCAAACTATACAGGTTGGTTATATCTGCCCATAAACGTCATCTCACTCTCACGTTCTCATAGTATATTCAACCCGAGGACGCTCATGTCTTGGGACAGGCTGAACTTGTCATCATCGACGAGGCAGCGGCTATTCCCCTTCCTCTTGTACGCAACCTCCTTGGTCCATACCTTGTGTTCATGGCGTCAACCATCAACGGATACGAAGGCACTGGTCGCTCTCTTTCCCTCAAACTCATACAACAACTGCGCGAAAGCACTCGCCCCTCCCTCACGAAAGACACTTCCACACTAGAACCTTCTGTCCCGACTACGTCCGCCTCCAAAAAGGTGACCACTGGCCACTCCAATGCACCCAAAACGCGCACGCTGCGCGAAATAAAACTCGAGACGCCCATACGTTATAGTGCCGGAGACAAAATTGAAAAATGGCTGAATAGCGTTCTGTGTCTGGACGCTACCATATCTTCCAAATCTGCTGTCGCTTCAGCACAGGGATGCCCCCATCCGTCTACGTGTGAGCTGTACTATGTCTCACGGGATACATTGTTCAGTTACCATCCCGCTTCTGAGATGTTCCTTCAGCGGATGATGGCGCTTTACGTTGCCTCGCATTACAAGAACCAACCCAACGATCTCCAGCTTATGTCGGATGCCCCCGCACACCATCTATTCGTACTACTTCCGCCCCTTAAAGATGACGAATCGCATCTCCCGGAACCACTCGTGGTGCTCCAGGTCGCACTTGAAGGCAACATTAGTAAAGCTGCGATCATGGAGGGCCTAAGTAGGGGTCTGAGAGCAGGGGGTGATATGATACCTTGGATTGTCGCGCAGCAATTTCAGGAGAGCAAGTTTGGCACGTTGAGCGGTGCGCGAATCGTCAGGATCGCGACACACCCTGACTATGCAAACGTGAGTGATACATTCCCTTTTCTGTCTCGATCTGTTTCCCGTCACCCCACACCTTGGACCCCATCGGTGCCCAAACTTGCAGCAGGGGTAGAATGAGTGACAGTTCTGACAGAACCGTATTTTATGAACGCGGCTGATGTGATGAAAATTTTTCTATGTGCACGCGTGTACAGATGGGGTATGGCTCTCGCGCCGTCAAAGCTCTCAATTCGTTCTATAGCGGAGAATACTTCAACCTTTCCGAGCATAACCTCTCCGAGCCGTCTTATCCCGATGCCACGTTGATTGATCCTGTAAGCCTGACCTCCAAATCCTTTGATATTCGACTGTCACTAATCATCTGACCTGACTGGGCGTGTCACCGGTGCATTTATGTTTGCTTTCTCCTCCTTGCTGTAAGAATACGGACCTTCAAATCGATCACCCTACTATCCGCCCGGCAAATGCAATGCCACCGTTGCTCCAGCGCCTCTCGGACAGGAAACCGGAAGGTTTGGATTACCTGGGTGTTTCGTATGGATTGACACCTCCGTTGCTAAGGTGCGTTAATATTTTTCTGACCTCGAAAACACACTTGGAGGCGGACTAACATACTCACATTTTAATGGAAAACAGGTTCTGGAAACGCGCGGGCTTCGTTCCCCTCTATCTTCGGCAAACACAGTCTGAGCTCACAGGTGAACATACATGTGTGATGGCTCGAGGGCTGAATAGCTCGGCTGACAGTGATCTCGAGTGGTTGGGCGAGTTTGCAAAGGGTGAGTTGAAGGCTCACAGGCAAGGCCATGGGAATAACTGTATGATGTGGTAGACTTCAGACGACGCTTCCTCTCATTACTCTCTTTCAAGTTCAGAGAGTTTGGGAGTGTGACCGCGTTAAGCATTCTCGAAGCTGCGAACGCAGGTGTCAAGAAGAGTGGCGAGAGTAATAATTCTTCTGGGTTGCGAGGTAGGTATTGATCCATACCTCTGGTACCATCCTCCTCATCTCCACTGATAGGCATCACCTCATCCGAACTTTCATTTCTCGTGACACCATTTGATCTCAAGCGCCTCGACTCATATGCTAACAATATGGTCGACTACCATGTCATTCTCGACCTCCTACCCTGCGTCGCCTCCCTCTACTTTGACAAGCGATTTGGGGATGATGTGACTATGTCTGCTGTGCAAGCGTCGATACTTCTCGGCATGGGCCTCCAGAGAAAGTCGATCGAAGAAGTAGAGGTAAGTGGGATTGCAAGCTACCGCAATGGTGCCGAAATTGAATTGGTCACCGACCTCGGTCAACAGAAAGAATTGACACTACCCGTCTCCCAAGCGTTAGCGTTGTTCAACAAGCTCATACGCAAGATCAGCAAGAAGTTGACTGATATCCAGAAGGAAGCCATCGGGGCGGATATCCCTGTCGCACCTCCGTCCAAAAACACGGCGTCCCGCGTTCAAGATGACGTTGAGGTCGACGGTGGCAGTAGTGGAGAAGCATCGAAACCATGGCAACCTATCGAAACCAATATCGAAGACGAGCTCGACGAAGAAGGGGACGACGTGACGAGAGCTCTACGTGAGAAACAACGTGCGATGATTGAGTCGCTTGATCTGAGCAAGTAAGTGCATCCGTCTGAAAGCCATTTTTGCTATCCATCCCCCGTTTTCTCCACCCGTTGCCGTTTTAATCCCTTTGCGAACAAGGGAAGAACGATCCCTTAACTACGGCTAACGATTTTATAAACAACTTTCGCCCTGATGCGGCGGGGTTCCTTGGCCAAGGGGACGTGAACTCATGATTTGTTGTGCTTGTAGGTATGCCATAAACGATGCAGCTACAGACTGGAGTGTTGCAGAGGCTCAGGTTACGAAGCTGACACAGGGAAAACCGGGGGCAACTGTCGTGAGTGTGAAAAGTGGGGCTATTCTGGGACAAAAGCGAAAGGCGGAAACCGGAGGGGGGGAAGGAGGGGGGAAGAAGCCAACTCGGCGGGGGAAGAAGGCGAAGCGGTAAAACGCGCAAATCCTGCGCTGACTTGATTATTAGACGGCGAATCTGACGACACGACGTAGTGAGATCATCAATATTTGCATCACTACTCACACGGATGAATGATGCGGCACGTGAGCTGGTTGTCATGCTTGGCTAAGAGAAGCATCACGGTAGATATGTATGTACCGTTAATTATGTAGGGTCACACGAAGATCGTACATTACTAAGGTCCGGATGTGACTTTGTAGAGCCCGGAGCAAACACTCGTGGTGACACTGGCAGGTGGGAATGCTACCGTGAATGATGGTATCTTTTAGTAACACATCCGAGCAGATAAGTAGCCGGGTTTTTAGTAGCTCCGTGTGTTCCTGGGTGAGCTGGGTTCCCCGGATTGGTCCCATGGAGTACTTCATTCTCTGTGGAGATATTTGACATGACCCTTCCGATCCGACTGGTTGTTTCAATTAAAATTTGCTTGTTACGGGGGTTGTCAACGTTTCGGTCCGTCAACGTTTCAAATCTCGTGACGAGGGCAGCACGCGGGTACCTTCGGCGAATGAGTCTCAATCTGGGTCTGAAATCCTTGGGAATGTGATGGATATGGCAGGACGAACGCATAGTAGAAGATCATATTTACGGGAGGCGTCACGAACAAAATGTCACCTCCACCCCAAATGGCCCTGAATTCGCTAACGTGCCTGCGGTATTTGCTCCTCACGACGTCGAGAGGAGGGGCAATGTTCGAAGGTGCGGGGCAGACATGAGTTTGTTGTTGAGCTCGGTTGATATATTAATCCTTGGGCAGGCCGCAGCATCTTTGCCGATGGCTCCGGACACCGGACTGGCACTTGGCAAGGTCCAAAGTCAGGTGGTTCGCTTACAATGTGCCGTAACGGCGACCCAAAATTGTTCCTGGGGCTGGGGCTCGAGTGGGACGTGGGGCCTTAGAGCTGCATTTGGCGTTGCTGGAGCACGAGGGCTGTGAACGCACATACTTATAGTACGGGCTTATCGGCGCCCGATTCAACGTTGATAACCCTTCAAGTTGGAGCCTCTGCCAGCATCAGCCTCTTGCCCGCCTTAGGCTATTATGGCACCCCAATTCGTTGTCAATCTCATCCCTAAGAAGGAGGGGAACGCGAGCTCTGGCCTCCTCCCAGCCATTTGGGGGCTCAAGCCCATTCAAATCGCTCATTTTTGGGTTGGGTGAGTACACTTTGTCTGGGTTCTTGTCTGTGCTTATGTATACTCGATTAGCTGGCTCGCATGGACTTGTGATGCTCTCGATTTCTTCGCTGTGTCCTTGACACTTACATCGCTTGGCACACAATTCGGCGTGACGCCGACCAAAATTGTAAGATCTCATCATCGTCTTTTGTTGTTTTCGGGACTTATGGCCCACATAGACGACCGCCATCACGCTCACCCTACTCTTCAGATCAGCCGGCGCTGTGAGTTCTAATTTTCCAGGCTTTCTGCTTTCCAATTGACCCGCGCCAGGTAATATTTGGTATCTTATCGGACCGTTTCGGTCGCAAATGGCCTCTAGTCTTTAACCTCTTACTCTGTTCCATGTTCTCCCTCGCAACTGGTTTTGTCAACACATATTCTCAATTCCTCGCTGTCCGTTCCCTCTTCGGCATTGCTATGGGTGGGATATGGGGACTTTCTTGCTCGTCAGCGCTGGAAAACCTTCCTGTCGAAGTCCGAGGTCTTGCGAGTGGTGTTCTCCAGGAAGGTTATGCATGCGGCTACCTCCTCGCCGCAGTTATCAACCTCACTGTCGTGCCACATTCACGTTACACTTGGCGGACACTATTCTGGTTCGGTTCTGGCGTCTCATTCCTTGCTGCCATTCTCCGTGCGCTCTTGCCCGAATCACAGGTCTTCTTGCGTGCCAAGGCTATCGAGAGAGCGAGAGGAACGACTACCACTCAGAAGACAAGGATTTTCTTGCATGAAACTAAAGAAATGCTCAGACGTCATTGGAAATTGTGCATCTATGCTGTCTTGCTAATGACTGGTAAGCATCAGCGGAGCTCGGGTCTGAGATGCGTGGGAAATTGCTTACCTTTTCTCGGTGCAGGATTCAACTTTTTATCTCATGGTTCTCAGGTATGGGAATCGAGATATTGCGGGGTCCTGATGTGGTTCATGATCGGCTGGCAACTGTAGGATCTGTACCCCACCTATCTGGAGACGACCAAAGGGTTCAGCAACCATGACGCAACGATTGCTACCATTATTGGGAATTGTGTATGTGTAATTCACTCACCTTCCATTCGACGAGTGTGCTGACCAAAATGACAGGGAGCCATTGCGTGAGTTCCTTCGTCTCAAATAATACGCTCTCACGCTCAAAGCGCATTAATTTTTCGATATTTTGGGCGTGGTACGACGCAGTGGTGGCGCAATCGCAGGGTACTGGAGCCAATACATCGGGCGTCGACTCACTATTGTGTAAGTGCGACTGTTACCTTGCGTTTTCTTCTGGCTGGCTCATACCCATTCAGTATCACAGTATTGCTCGTCGGTGGTAAGTCTTCTTCTTCCTGGGTCAGACCACAGTCTGTAATAGCCTGGTTGCTGACCAACATTCTTACTTGAAGCCTTCATACCTTTATGGATCCTCCCGACCGGTTTTAGCCCGCTTGCGGCAGGTGCATTCTGTATCCAATTTGGCGTTCAGGGTGCATGGGGAGTTGTACGTCCCTACTCCTATCCTCTCAATTTGTTGAAATGGACTTGACCCGGATATACCACGCTTAGATTCCAATTCAGCTCGCAGAATTGTCGCCTCCTGCCTTTAGGGCAACGTTCCCCGGCGTAGCTTATCAGCTTGGTAACGTGAGCTACAGTCGTTTGTAAGAAAATGTTCGTGCATGTTGATCGCTTTTCATCCTCTAGATGGTGTCTTCTGCGTCATCTCAAATTGAAGCGAGTATGTGTACCTTCGCACTTATTCATGGACTGGAGCCGGATGCTAATGTATGGTGTGATCTAGCCGGTGCAAGCCAGTTGACGACACATATCGTCGTCAACGGGGTCCTCAGGAGCGTCCCTAATTATGCGACAGTGCAAGGAATCTTCATTGGTATTATTGCTGCATATGTCATCTTGGTGACGATCTTTGGGCCCGAGTGCGTCGTCTGTTTCTCTTGCTGGTCACATGTTGTTTATCACTACCCCTTGTCATAGGCACCATTCAGCCCACTTCGAGAACCACAAAACAGCCTTTGAAGAAGGAGGTGGACAAGACGAAGCGGTCATGGAGGACGAACAATCCAGTCCTGAATTACGTGAGGAGGATGAAAAGATGTCGGATGTATGATCGCTAGTATCAACGCATGACTGAACGACACATTGACGACGACGTGGCTCCTCGGGGAGCACACTACGAATCTACGAGTGATACGTTGTGGTTGTACCAGCGGATGTACTATAATATTAGTGCTTTCAAATGACAAGTTTAGCCCCCTTTTGCGCTGCCGCTGTGACGTTAGAGAACGGCGTATCGGTAATCAGGTCACCCAGAGGGTCCCTTCTTTTGTTTTTGTAAATAAGTGATATGCATCAGAAAACGCTGGTGGGGTCCAAACTGAACGGAACCCCAATCGTGACCTAGTCCTTGGGTAGCGGTTCTGCTGCGTTTAGAATTGAGGGCTATGTATGTATTCGCTAATCTGTGTCAGACTGTGGTCCTTATTGCAATTCCGCTGTCGAGGGAATCTGTTTCGTGTTTATATTTTTGGCAACACCTGCTACTGCAGTACTCTCCGCGGAATCTTGTAGTAACTGCGTCACCTGTCCGAACTTCGCGCACTTGGCAGAAAATGATTTCCAGTCAAATTAAGACTCGCGGAACGACTCGCCAACACTGACATAGACTTGTGTGGCCCGTCATCTTTACCTTGATCCTCCAAAATATCCCTGACGTCACGATCGCCACGATCAGTCATTCTACGCCGACGAGGTGGTTCCTCTTCCTTTGGTCCATGTTTTCGTTTTCACATTTCTCCTATCACTGCTGTGCCATAGCAACATTCACAGTATCATGAAAGTTCGAGGTGGTTTAGCTTGACCAAGAAAGGGAGGATATACAGGTACCGGGCGGAATTAGTACCTGGCAGCGGGTCCAAATCAGGTACGCCGATTCGGATATCAGGAGTCTCGCTGTTCCTATTTCCCGGTGGTAAGCTCTTGTGCAATGTGGGTGCGTTTGCCGTTAACTTAAATTGATCACCATCTTAAAACTTCCCAGATCGAAGGATGTTGTCAAATTTCCAGTAAGTCTGGCCATGTTCGTTGTATTACTTTCCAAGATCTTTTGTCGCTCTAGACTTTGGCATGTTGTTAGAACATGTTTTGGCAGTAATTGTATTAATACCCTACAGTATCGATGACAAAAATTCTCCGATCCCTTCATGCTTCTGTACAGAAAGGATTCAAGTTGTGTTGTTGTCCTGTCAATCCCGTAGGCTGTGAAACGCAACGATCTCCACTGTCTGATTGGGTTCATTCGTGCGGGGGAGACTTATCGCTTGGTTTTTGGGGCCTGTCTTCCCCCAACTTGCCGGTTCCTGCACTGGCAGAGTTGCGGAGTGAAGAGTGAAAAGCCTGTTGCCCGGCACACCCGTTTGGCGTGTCAGCGCTTCAGCAACGAGTCACAGCTTGAAACTTAACTCATCCGACGCTATGACTCGTGGGCGCGTGGCATGTCTCTTCCCCAAATTCTTTTTTGACTTGACTGTCGTCCGAACATTTCTGGAACGTGAACTCAGTTCAAACCGAGCAAAGGTGCCACAGAGCTGGGACATGGGAAATTCGAATATTGACAAAAGAACCACAGATATCCCTCGATACTCTGACCTTGACGGCACAAAAACTTGATCCAATGGTTTGTGAATGATGGAAGTGGCTTATCGGTTGTCTTTCGTGGTTCCATGACGGAAAATCGTTGTCATCTGGCATATCGATATGTCATGCCACCTTCGGGACTCCCCGGAACAGGGAACAACAGGTTCGGGCGTCGTCGGTTGGGGAATCTATTTTTTTGAAATTGTGTACCCTGGGGAACGTAGTGCACTCGGACTGTCGCAGCTATTAATCCGACATGTCAAATGTAATGATTCTGCGATGTTCGGTGAGTCCAGACCATATCATTCTTGGCCACACAGCCCGGAACCCAGGCGACATATCATATCAACCATGCTTCTTAGCTCCCGAACTCAGATCGACATGAGGTCTCTGTTCCATCCATGTATGCCAAAATTAATTAGTGCCGAAGGCTCCCGCTCTGCGTGGATGACGAGACGGCTATCTATTTTTATTGACATGGTACATGCATGGATTGTGGAGATATAATTCCTCAATTAGGTGACTCTATGAACTGTTCGACGGGTGTAGGCGGGTTGATCGATGGCAAGCTGAACTGGAGATATCCCGATGACGGGATCCAAGGTAACGAACGAGAGCTACATTCGGAACTAACAGGTTTTAGGCATCCTCATAAAAGCTGTCTGGGATTTTCTCGCTCCCTTCCCAAGAACCATGTTGCGCTTCCTACAGAGCTTTATTCCCAAGAGGGAGGAAAGCACCTCAGCTTCTAGCGTTTTCGTGACACTCAAGAGTCTCACATGGCTTCAGTGTGCTCAGTTCATGTCCGGGTGGGTGGTTCCCTTGATGTCGTTCGTTGGAGCTTATCCTTGCCGCTAATCCTTGCCTGGTGTCAGTTGGCTTGCGTGGACTTGTGACGCGTTTGATTTCTTCAGCGTGGCACTCAGTCTTCAATTGCTCTCCGAACAGTTTAATAGGCCAACGGCAGATATAGTATGTTCATATTTAGATTTCCAGGTGGCCTTGTACTCGACTCAGCATTTATTCAGACAACTGCAATCACCCTGACGCTGCTGTTCCGATCTGTTGGTGCGGTAAGCTTCTGAGGTATTTTGTTTGATCAATCTTACTATGATGCCGATCCAGGTGGTCTTTGGTATCTTGTCGGACCGTTTTGGGCGCAGATGGCCTCTTACCGCCAATCTGCTATTATGTTGCACCTTCTCCCTTTCAACCAGCTTCGTACAAACATTCAACCAGTTTTTGGTTGTCCGATCGCTCTTTGGTATCGCGATGGGTGGCATTTGGGGTCTAGCAGCCTCTACAGCTCTCGAAAACCTTCCTGTTGAGCTTCGTGGTCTCGGAAGTGGTATCGTCCAGCAAGGTTATGCTGTCGGTTATCTCCTCGCTGCCGTCGTCAACATCACAGTCGTCCCCCACACCTCGCACAAGTGGCGTGCCATGTTTTGGACCGGTTCTTCTTTGCTCTTCACTGCCGCCGTCATTCGTGCCCTCCTTCCTGAATCTGCTGTGTTCTTGCGTGCACAGGAGGCACGGAAAGCAAGGGCCACGAGTTCTGCGAACAAGACCCAGATCTTCCTTAGGGAAACGAAGGAAATGCTCAGAACTCATTGGATGCTGTGTATATATGCCATTCTGCTTATGGCTGGTGCGTTCTTTGGCCTAGGCCTTCTGTTTATAGCAGCGTCTTATCGAGGGCATTTGCTACCTTATCGTAGGATTCAACTTCTTGTCGCATGGGTCCCAGGTGAGGCCATCGGAATACTTGGGGAATCATGTGGAGATCGCTGATCGGAACCGACCGCATATTCCTCTCGTAGGATCTGTATCCCACCTATCTGCAAAAGTCCAAAGGTTTTTCTTCACACGCTGCGACTATCGCAACTATCATCGGAAATTGTGTCTGTCCCTCTTCTTTTACCTTGCATGTGTGACGGGCCTCATTTTGATCCGTAGGGCGCAATTACGTGAGTCTTTTTTGTCTTTTAATTCGTGTGTGGTACCAGAGAGCTTGTCTGATCGCATCCTTTTCCAATTCAAAGGGGTGGTGCCATTGCTGGAAACACGAGCCAATACTTGGGACGCCGGCTGACTATAATGTACACTGCATGCACACTGACCAAATCGTTGTCTATCGCTTACTGACCCTCCAATTTACTTACAGCCTCTTCGTGATGCTTGTTGGGGGTAGGTACCAATTGAATGCGCACTCGCCTATACTATCACTCAGCCACGAACTCGATCGACAGCTTTCGTCCCGCTCTGGATCCTCCCTAATTCCTTCTCAGCCCTTGCTGCTGGTGCCTTCTGCGTGCAGTTTGGAGTCCAAGGTGCATGGGGCGTTGTAAGCATTGTTTTCATCCCGTAACACTTTTCCCGCTTATGTTGGGGGCCAGATTCCTATACAATTAGCGGAGATGTCGCCTCCGGCATTTAGGGCGACATTCCCTGGTGTCGCTTACCAGCTTGGGAATGTATGTCTTCTCTTGAAAGGCTTGTGTAGCAATAATGGATGCGACTGATGATGATTCGTTTACTGTGGAGTTGTAGATGATCTCAGCTGCTTCTGCGCAAATAGAAGCGGGTGCGTACTTATTGCTTCTCTTTCCTTATTTTGTCTAACAGGAGTATGCTCATAGCCGGTGGAAAGAACTTCCAGACGTACGTGATGAAAAATGGCGTACTAACCGCCGTGCCTGGATATGCGAAGGTGCAAGGCATCTTCATTGGAGTCGTTTCTGCATTTGTGATCCTCATCACGATCGTTGGACCCGAGTATGTATACCCTTCATTCGCTCCTTGGCTGCTATTGATCATCGTTCTTTTTAATTCCACGTCGCTAGGAAACACGCTTCCCACTTTGAGCAGTATAAGACGGCGTTCGAAGATGGTGGCGGACATGATGAGGCAATTGTGGAAGAGGAACTTGAAAAGGGTACAGATTCGTTCAAGGAGCACCGGAGCTCGAATGCGTGATGAAGCATGGCAAGAGGCGAGCTGAGCCTGGACATCGCATGTCTTGAAGGCATGACTTTGAACTACGATGAGATTCGAATGATAGACAAGTGCGAGTGGTTCATACCTTTCTAAACAAGTTGTATATGCATACACAGGTCTTGTACGTTGGAAACTGTTTGAATTGATTAGCTCTGATGTCAGCGACCAAGGGTTTTCAAGTGGTCTCATTAACATCTTATGACATTGTCCTCAGTTCCCAGATTCGCCGACTCCACATGGTAGACCAACTTAACAGTGAAGATGAATATTCGGATCCGCAAAATAAGTAGCTGAGCAAACTTGTAAGTTCAAGTTCTCAGAGGTAATCGGGCCATCGGTCGGCACGAAGGCCCACTGTCTGTGCGAAATACATTCCTTTCTGGTCGCTTTCCAAAAGACACCAACAACGGTCAAAGTGTAAGAGGCCTTGAGGTCCAAAAAGGGCAGAGTCTCATAGGCTACGCTTTGGCGGTGCAAGTCTCTTTGTGGTGAGTCGGACGACAGAAATACTTACCTTTAATTGTGCTCACAGGCACGTTTGATGCAATGTGAAACGACGGTAAGGTGGATAGCAGGAACTCTTTGACCACGTCACATCGTTGAAGTCACCATCGATCACAAGCTCCGGTGAGGATTGTAGTGTTTGTTGTACCACAATTAAAGCACTGATATGATGAATGTTCAAGAGCACTCTGGCTCGATTTGTGTTTTCGAAATTGTTTTTTTTTCCTATTTCACACCAACAACCGTGACTGTTCTCCCAGAATGGAATGTTGCACAGGTTCTAGCCTCTTTGTTTCGGCTGGTTGTGGGTCGTTTTCTGCCTAACTAACCGAGGTCAGTTTCTTGATTGGGGTCGATGGTCGTCGATCTATTGACGTGATATATATAGATCTATAATATGTGTGTTTTACGCTTTGACCTGCGCTTTGGCCTACGCGGCACAGACCTGAATGCTTTGTGGACGCATTGACCTAGCACTGCAAGTATATAAAGGAGTATGTATTCTGTTCTCCTGGGGCATCGAGAACAGGTTTCTTACCCTCTTCTACTCTATCCGATTGATACTTCCTACCGTCCGAGATGTCATCCATTAGCCCTCAGGATATCGTGGTGAAGGTTGAGGTGGGTGTCCAAACACATTTCCCTTTTATGCTTACTTCTCTCTGCTCTAGGATGAACCTGTTGATGTCCTACCTCCTGATCACCCGAGAGCGAAAGGTGGTGATATGCCAACGATTTTCCACCTAGGGGAAGAACGACGCATGGAGCGAGTGCCTCGTCCACAGCACTTCAGTCCCCCTGCAGAACGCTTTCCGGGGATCCTATACTATACTGCCTCGGGGTGGCCCGGTGTTCGGGTGAAGGATATCCTACAGAACACCGTCGAGATGCACTCTCCGAATGATCCCGTTCTCGAGCAGCAGGGTTGGAGGTCGACCGTGGTTAATTTGGAAGTGAGTATGCTCTGCTGCTTTCAGGCGGTCCTTAGCCACTGACCAACAGCGATGTTCAAGTGGCCTGGATTCATTCCTACAGGCGTTTCCCGGAATCCGATGCACGTTCGGCGGATCGAGCTACGTAAAAATGGGAATCAGATGACGCGTCTAGAGTTCGCTAAAGAGATTTGTCTCCTCCTTTTTGACTTTTATACATCCTCCCCTGTAAGCATCTCCATTCACCTTTGGTAGTATCAAATTTCCTGATCATTGGGCCAATTCACACTAGGAACCTCGCATTGCCGCTGGTTATGAAAGATGGACCTTGCACCATGGCTCACAGGGCATTCGTCTGGCCGACGTGTTTCTATTCTCGGTTCATTATTATCAGACCGCCTGCCAATGGGTCCCCGAGTTCTATGTCCTTGAACGAAGGAACAGAACCTGAGAGCATCTTCCCTCCTAAATAAGGTACCACTTTCATCGCAAAGCATGTTCCACGCTATACATTTTCCCTGGGACTCTACATCATTCACATTATATGTTTGCATTACCGTCGTACCGACGTACCGACATTCCTTACTATATCAAGTTGATCGATGATCCTTGCCTAAAACTACACCTCTCCTTACAGTGTTACATTTTTCATTTCCGGAAAACTTGTCCATTGGCTGCCTCTTGCACATACATATATATTCTTAGTTTGATGTGAAGGGCAGTTCAATTGCCAGGCAGTATAACCATGACTTGGGGCAGCTGATCTCCTCAGGTTTGAACACGAATCCGACGTGTGAGATTAGATATCCAGTATCAGTTTCCACATCCTGTGAATACCCACCATTCCTCGTGAACGCCCAAGTCTCATCAAACATCATTTAGAAAGAAAAGTAAGGGGCGGTGTTCGTTGCATGCATCTCAATTGAAATGCCCCTGAGTTCTAACGGGAGTCGATAAAGACACACCTCATTCCGGATTCGATACACAGGTAGACAACAACTTGAAACCCATCACCTGTCTGCCACGAGTTATCTGTCGGGACAAGCCTCCCGTAGTGAGCTGGAAATGAGTGTACACAGATAAAAAATCATACAACCAGGACAACCCCATGTCAGACTTTATCGCTCTATATTCCATATGGCTTAATCGATGTCAGTGAGGATATGGGAAACCTAGTCGAACCGTTGCACACAGTGGACTCGCATGATGGTTTGCACGAACGTCAGTGGTCTTGACAGTTTAAATATTGGCATCGTTGACACATGCAGTATACCACTGGAAAACGTAGATAAATGACAAAATCATACTTGTTTCACCATAGAGGAATATTCCCTAATAGTATCCATAACCCTCGAATGATATTGACCTTGACAAGGGCCACCAGGAGCGTGAACCACCAAGCACGATAAAGCGTCTCCAATCCCTCCTCTGCAATAATGGAACGGACGCAGTCGAACAAGCTCATGTACGCTGGCTGGTCAGAATCGGTCCGCAGCCTACTCGGGGAGGCGACGTGAGCATCAAAGTCACCACGAACATTGAGATAAACAGGTCTCATACCTGAGTACCCTTGCTTCCGCGGCTTCCGAGGGATCCACGCCATTGGTAACGTCGCCAGAACCCAAGCCATCGTGCTGGTCCTCAGGGAGCGCTACAGGTTGCTCGTAACGCTGAATCGCCAATCGAACCTTGATCATCTCGAGAGGTCCAATTATGGCTGTGTGTACAAACACGATCGAAAGCAGCGCGAGGGTTCGCATGGTTATTCCATTGGCGATCCACAATTCTGGGACGCGGCGGGTAACCAACTTGATGAGTACTGGGATGAGAAGAGTGACCCATGCCTGTTCGAGGGCTATGACGAGGAGGAGACCGGGAATGTGGTATAGAAGCCACGGTCTGCGTCGCTCTTCAGCAGAGAGGAGTGTACGGACAGCGCGGTGTATTCCAAAGAAAGGCAAAATCACTGGCAGGGTGATAGAGCTAGTTAAAGACGGAGACAATTAGTCTCACGTGACGTGGGCATCATTGGATAAAACGACGGACCGAACAAAGAAGATGGTGAAAGGGATGTCAAATACGACCGAAAGGACGTAACGCACGATGGCGTTCAGGATCGGGTGGAAAGGAACCAGGGCACACCCGTTTGGAACAGGACACCACAAAAAGGGTATCACAGTAGCGACGGCCAAGGGAACTGTCCGACTCTAAGATGAGTTCTGAAGAACAGGGGGAGACAGCATAGTTGCAAAGCACAGACCTATTCCTCTCAACAGGCCTTTCCAGCCCTGCAATGGCGTAAGCAAAACGTTAGATGTTTATCTGCACCGGCCGCAAACCTACCTCCAGTTTGATCACCCTTTTCAACATGTGCATGTAACTGACCCCCATCACATCTTTTCCATCCTCTGGATCGAGCTGCACCACCTTGGGCACATATTGGGCACGAAGACGAACAACATTTCCCAGGATAATCGTTTTGAGAATAAGCGCAAACCCCCCAGTGACAGTATGCTTCAACAACCTGACGGCTTCTGTCTTGTTCGCTGGCAGTCGCATGGAAGAGAACAGTAGAAGATCTCTTGAGCGATAGCACGATGGCTGTATTTATACAGCAAGCACCTATCCGGCGGATTTTAAGAGACCGATATCCAAGTTGGTTGATCGTCACAGTGGACTCACATATGCTGTGAGTGTGACCTGTGACTCCCTGTAATTACCTTGCTTGTCAAGGTTTCTGTCACCCTCGAAACTCGTGGGAAAGTGTAAGTCCCGGTGTTTCCCGTGTCGGAGTTCCAATTCGATATGTACCTAACTCGCTCCATCGAATCCTGTCGTGTGGATCCGGATCGCGGCGAAGAGCGATCTCACGTTGGCATGTGCCAACGTAGGACCGCATGACAGCGCAAAAGTGCAGGCGAGTGCCCCTCCCCTTTCCTCCCTTCTTCGAGCAGGAAGCTTCCCTCCTCCCCACTCGTGCACCCCACCACGCAACCCATCTATCCGGAGTCGCGCCCTCGTATCGCCTCAATCGCCTCTGCGAGCCTGGCCAACTCCCTCGATAGGGATTAAGATTGGTAACTGAACCCTTAACGGACTCGGCGGATGGGCAGCGGTCGGGGTAGCGGCAGCCCCCTGATGAGAGCTTTCGCAGGCTCGAAACCGCTACCTTCCGCTCCCTTACCTGCCTCTACTCGTACTGTACAACGCACGCCCGATGGCCCGACCCTGGTCCTCGGAGAGGGGTGTCCCGACGGACGAGTAAGCAGGCATGACCGCCCGAGCGTCCCTCTTCGCACACAGACTAAGGACTGTTGCCGAAGGCCACAGTCTCCCCAACTTCACTAGATGAGTACGGCCGAACTTCGGCAGAAACCCTGTTTACACTGAAAGTGGAAACTGGTGCATGAAATCCTTTACCTCCCACCTTGCTCCCATCCGTCTTGACTTCAGCTAGTGGTCGCATATTGACTCGTCTTGAGCTGCAGTGTGCGCCGTCTGTCCAGCATTGTTTCCTGTCGTATACAACGCTGTCGCCGCATCACTATGACTGCCCGATCGCCTCCAATGTCTCCTAATTCGTCATGCTGGCCTAGATGGCCCGGTTGCTTGATCTGTGAGTTCGTTCCATCGATGCGCTCGTTTCTATCACCTTTGGGGCGTTCTGTGTCGCTGTGGGAGTTGTCTGGTACGGCAGGTTCGTCTCCCAGCTCGCTCGGCTTCAGGTGAGTTCTCCCCTCCAGGCGCTAGCGCTCTCGTTCTAACCCGTTCCATAGTTTCTTCTGCCTATACCTAGTGTTCTCATCGCTCCCAGGCGCTCCCGACGCGTCCGCTTCGTCTCCCGGGTCACCTGGTTCGACTTGAGCTCCTCTGGGTAGGTCTGTTCCATCCCTTGGCTTCAAGTGATTGCTGACGTGTTCCCATGCATTTCGCAGGTCGTTCAGACGGTTTCTACCATCTTCATTATGCCCTGACACTCCCGACGTGTCCGTCATGCTGCCGGTAAGTCGTTCTTTGCAGCTCGCATCACATCACCTCTCCCCCTCGAGCTTGACGCTTGAGGGTTCGTACTGATGTCCTGCAGGTATTCCATCTGTCCCTGGTGTCCTCGTTGCTTCTATCTGGCCCCAACGTGTCTGTCCGTTCTTTGGTACGTCTGATGCGGCGATCCTCGTATGACCTATCCACTCCCCCCCGAGCTCGACTCTTGAGGATTCGTTCCGTTGTGCTGCGGGCTTGTCAGACAGTATGGCATTTTCTTCAACTCGGGACATCGATTGTGTGCGTCACTCACACACTGTCTCAGCACGTCATCGCACCCTGCCCGTTGACCGGCGCATCTTGGCGTACTCCTCCGACTTCGCGGCCAATCCCTGCTTCATGCCTCCATGTACGACCCCTTCGTTTTATCCGACGATAACCTCGCCACCCGGCTCGACCTGTATGGCACCCGTATCGATGTGCTGCTCGTTGTCCGCTACATTTGGCGGCTCGGGTGGCCCCCCAGGTCGACGCAACTCGTCGCCGTCTTCGCCAGTGCCCTCTACATGCTGTCGCGACCCTCTCGACACTCCCTTGATGCTCAACTCAGCACTTTCTTCGACCCTCACCTGGCCCATTCACTCTCCCCAAGCCCACTGGCTTGTCAGGGGGCTCTGTAGGCGCGTCTGCACGACGCCCATTGTCGCATGTTGAATCCCCCGGGTCTTCCGATCGTATTAGGTCGTTGTTGGTGTCTGGGACATCATGCGACACGCTTACCTTGGTCGTCGGGTCGTTTGCATGGGCTCCTGACTGCCCTATAGGCCCTCCTGGGTCGTCTATGACATCGCTCGGGCCTCTGACACCTGGCGACTCTTCTTCATCAGCACGGCTAGTCGTCGTCACCTGGCTTGACCTTTCTGGTGAGTCATCGCTTATTTGATTGTTTTCATCAACTTCTGCGATGGCGGCTCGCCCTCCATGATTCGTATGCTAGCTGCACCCAATTCCACTGTAGCTGACATGCCAAGGAAGTGGCGTGCAGTTGATCTTTTTGTGGATCCCAACACAAGAGAGTCTGTCATTCCTGAATTTTATTTAATACTTTTATTCACTTTCCCAAGCTAATTCTTTTAGTTCTTTTTACTCTGTCGTTATATTGTGGCCCCAGCTTCCTCATGCTTCATTCCAAACCTACTTGCACCATTTTATCCCTCACTTGCAATAATCTTACATGATATCCACACCTCTTACATTAGGATAGTACTCATCCAGCTAGTGTGATTGTCATGTCATGCTGTGGTTCATTACTCTGAATTGCCACAGGTCAAGCAAGGTTTCTGCCGACGCCGGTCGGCGGTTACCAAGTCATAATTTGTCTATACGTCTGATATTGCACCCTCACGGATTTGATACTCATGAAGCAACGTGCCACAAGTACTCAGTCCGTCGGAGGTGCTTCGCCGGATGCTTCCATCTTGCAATTAGTAGCTAGTATGACACATCGGTGCATCCTCCACAGCGCGTCTTCGCAGCATGCTTCACCAGTGAGGTAAGGAACGTCCTAGCATTAATAGTTTCGCCTTCCCCTCCGCCGTCGTCCGGCCCCCCTACCACACCGCAATTGATAGGTGTCCGCCCACTCCACCAGCATTCCTGCACATACACCCCTCGTAAAAAAATCATAATCCTGTTTCGGACACACGATGGAAACGGTTGTTTACTTTGGTGTTGTTGTTGTTGCCGCCCTCGCGAATGTCATTCTTGCAAGAGGTCGCCGCCCAGTGATACCCAATCCCTCTCTCGCCGATATCCAAGCCCGCCATAAAGCTGAAGAGGCGCAGCGAAAAGCCGAAGACGCAGCGCGTGAAGCTACTGCGCTCGCCGAGAGGATCCGGCGCGAGGCTGAGGCGGAACGTGTGCGGGCCCGTGTACGTCAGGAGGAAGCGGACCACGCTGCTGCCCGGGCGGCGGCGGAGGTCAAGCAGATGTTAGTCCAGATGGAGGCAGTAAAGCGAGCTGCTAGGCTGGCACAGGAGCTTGCGGAAGGTTCTGCGAAGGCCGCAAAGGAACAGGTGGATAGGTTCCTCCAGGAAGCTCAGGAGGAAAAGGAACGAGCGAGGAGGATGCAGGAAGATACTGAGAGGGCAGCAGTGGCTGCGAAGGAAGATGCGGAGAGAGCACAAAGAGCGGCCGATGAAGAACGCATCAAGGCAGAGGCTGGAAAAGCGCTCGCTGAGGAAGCTGCACGCAAAGCTACGGAGCAGAGGCGGAAAGCGCTTGAGGCGAAAGCAGAAGCTGAAAGGCGCCTAAAGGAGGGTATACAACCCATCGTAACGCCCTCCGCCGAAGAACTCGCAGTTGCCAAGGAACATGTTCAGTACAAGGAAGATTATTTCCACTTCGCCATTGCTGGTATTTCTGGTAGCGGAAAGTCTTCCCTCGTCAACGCGTTCCGAGGTTTGCAAAGCAAGGATGCTGGCGCTGCGGCTGTCGGGGTCACTGAGACCACGCTACAGATGACCAGGTACCCAGAAGCCAGCCCAGAGATCCCTTTCGTCTGGTACGATGTTCCTGGTGCAGGCACGCTCAACTGCCGTGACTGGAAATACTTCAACGACCAATGCCTCTATGTCTTTGATTGCATCATTGTCCTATTCGATAATCGCTTCACCATGACGGATATCGCCATCCTCGTCAACGCCAGACGCTTCAATATTCCTACCTACATCGTGCGGTCGAAAGCGGACCAGCACATCCGGAACATGATGAAGGAGATGGGGTATGACAGTGAAGATGATGAAGGGTTCAAGCGTCGTGGCGAGCTGCTCAGGGCTGCACGCCGGGAATTCATCGAGCAGACCAGGAGCACCGTCAAGACGAACTTGGTAGACGCAAAACTGCCGGACCAGCGAGTGTACATCGTGTCCAATAACACGCTACTGGATCTAGTCAAGCAAAAGATACCAAAGAAGACCATCGATGAGGTAGAATTACTCAATGATCTTTATGGCCAAGCTCACGCAAGGCGGTGCGTCCGGTCGGATGGAATGGATGATACGGGGAATCTCGTTGACACTACGAGTCTAGTCTGAAGCGAAGACCTTCGAGGTGTTTGCGAGGTAGGTTGAATGTATATGCCTAAAAATGTTTTTAGAACTACAATTTGAGTAACGGAAACGATATTTTGAGAGCATGGCGAGTTTTGAACTGAAACTGATCCAAGTGCCCAACGTTGGAGGTCCCCGCCGCCGTTCTGCAAAAGGTCGAGCAGGTCGACACTCGGACTCAGCTGTGTCACAGATTCAGAGCACCGTACTAATGATGGTGGGAACACGTCAACCGGCCAATCGGGACGAAGACCCGAGGCAATATAAATCTTGGTCTCCGCTCCAAATCATCGCGAAAATTTCCGTCAGTTCTCTTCCCCATTCGACATCTGTTATTAGCAAGCAAGCCTATTGTCGAACTTGAAGTGGTGATTCTCGCGGGTAAGAGTCCCGTGTAGCCATGGTTTCTAGATGATGCTCGTGTCGAACGAACACTCTACACAGTACTAGCCCTGTGAAGGTGAGCATCGTCCTGCGACATCCACCCTTTCTACACCGAGCTGTTGATGATTCAAAAAAAATATACTGATTTAATGAATACGACCCGCTTCACAAGCGGGAATGACCACAATTTTGTTGCTTCTGAGACTCTGTCACCGATATTGTTTGCTGCATGAGGAGCCCGTCACTTACGAACTTTTTTTGCAGGACGTCACAAGCTCTAATTAACTTTGCCGTGTTACTGGAATGATTCTATTCCCTTCCCCAGAGTCTGGTTCGAGGGGTAGACCTTTCCGCCATGTAAACTTCTATTATAGAGGCTTACTGTAACAGCGACCTACCAAGACTATTTAGTGATGAATCGAAGGGTTTCTTTCGGGGATGTGTCGCGCCGCATCCTCCATCAAAATTGACTTCTTGGCATCAGGAAGGTTCCCTTCAAGTTACTGAGACTCTGCAATGGTGAGCGCTTTCCAGTCTCAGGATAACCATCAGGCAACTTTGATTGCATCCATTGACTTTTTGATCTCGCCACATAATGCTGAAAGTGCGACATAATTTAGCCGCCAAGGTTCTTCAGTCAGGACGACATCGGAGATCAGTCGCATCGCTTGCTCGCTCATTTGAATCGACCTGAATTCGACTCGTCCGCTGGTGGCGCCAGCACAACCGAAATAACGTGGCTTTGAGATACTTGCTTGACACCGTGGAGTACAGGAGTCATGCTCTGACTACAATCAAACTGGGCAAAAAGGCAGGGCTGCTCCAGTGGGACTTGGTCATCCATATATCAACGATGTGGAAAGATACTCCAGCAGAACCTCACGTGAGTACTTGATATACATAAAGATATAGAAGGATGGGATTATGGTGAGCGATCCAAGTTCGCTCGAGTATTGGGGGTTACGACACGAACCTGGTTGCTGCGACCGGGCCCGAACTCAAAGGAGTTCCAATCTCGTGCAAATCGCATCATGACGGAGGTTCTCGGAGGGGGCAGGCAACCTGACGAACGAGTTTGGCCACAGTATTCATCCTAATTACTTACTATTCCCATTGTCCCCCTATCCTGGACATTGGCCGCTCCGACGTTTAGCCACAGGTACGTGCGTTTATGCTGGCATCGAATCATTGGAGCTTTCAATAGTCGATGATGCAAGGATTCGCTAACCTGTTTGATTACAAGTACCCTTTAAATCGGGTGCAAGTTGCGATCATAGACGAACATAAACCAGTAGGCGAATCAGCATCGCATGATCGTTCCCCGGAGAGTCTATATCGCTGATGTCAATGCTTTGGTCGTGCCGCCTCGTCGTATCCGGGTAAGATTTCATTCGTTGTGGTCATAATCGAAGTGGAATTCTGTACAACCAACAAGCTCTTCGCGCATTGACGCCAAGTAAGCTGTCCACAGTGGCCATCCCGGTGCCCGCAGCTACGTCGACTCCTGGCCAGAAGGGAGGAGCAGCAGAACATGAATTAACTCACCGTTTTGGTCATGACGAGGTTCTCGTTTCAGCTTCTAGTCTATACATTCGGTTCGAGTCTCATCGTTGAAATCCAATTCGTGATCGTTCATATTGAACGTGGCTGGAAATTAACAAGCAGGAGTCACAGAAACAGCATGGGTGGCCCATGACTATATCATATACGACTGCGAGCTACGGGTAGTATCAATGACAACGTTTGCATGGATTATTGCGCCCAGTAAGAGAGTTTTCGGCTACTGACACTCTGCTCTCCAATGCTTGCTCACGGACAATCGCAGAAGAATGTACACCCAAATTGGAACGTGCACACGAGGTCAGTGCTGAAAGGAGCGTCATCGGTGTGACGCTTCGATGGTAGTAGCAGAGACATACAGGAACTAGGTGCGTATGAGCAGTCTTCTGGATACGTTCCTCTGAAACTTGCTCGTTTACAAAATCACAGGCTGATTGAAACCGGACGTCCCAAGGGTCACTAGCACAAACCTGAATGCCAGCGATCAATCGATGTCATTAGATATAAGAGACTGAAACGTATAATCGCTTTTTCAGAGGTGGAGGAATATAGCAACAGAAAGCTCCTCAGCGATGTTTTTTCAAGCACTGCGATATTTGTCTTTCCAGCCTTCGTGATCAAACAGTGATAAACCAGCCCACCGTCATACGTGGTATAGGAACATTCACTGACTTTGCGTTCCACCTCGACTTATTGGATCAAATTCAGATGTGGGAGAATGTTCTGTCGTTCCATACCTTCGTACTGAATAACGGACCTTAGACAGGGGGTCGGGATTCCAAAGAACCGGTCAAAGAAATTCCCCAGGCTCCTAGTTTCTGCTTGCTACATGATCCATCAATTAAACTTCCAAGAAACGATGAGAACTCAACGTACATACCGATCTCACCGATCAGATATGCGTTGGTTTATATAAATGCGCTAATGACCAGAACCTGTATCGATAGACCGAGGATCACATACAAGTATCGAGGTAGGCGCAAACGCGCAAACAGGGTCTTGAGGGTGTGATCCATCACAATGGCCCTACGATTGGGATCGATGACCGTCCGCTGATGGGGAGGTAGGGGGTGGTCACGATGCTGCTTCATTTTCTCTTGGAACAGAGCAACCCGGGGTACAAGAGTGGGGATTAGCAGGTTTGACGAAAGCCTTGGCTATTGTTACGCTGAACTCGGTTGATGCAATGGAGTCAGTGGGCTGGAATCAAGCCATTCATCGTTGGTTGGATTTAGGATGGCCCAAGAAGCTTTGAAACTTCCATCCGACTCGATGCAGTGGGTGTGAGGTGACACTTGCAATTGGTTTCGTGCTCGGGTTCTAGAAGAGGTACGTACCTAATCATTACCTCACAATTTCCTGTGGGATGCACAATTCAAAGATACTGTAACACCCCGTACACAGAGCAATCGTGCTCCGTGCAATTCCATAGCTGATTTTAACGCAAAGTATAAAAATCCTGGATGTCATAAGACAGGCAAAATACCCTGGTGGCCTGAGGGTCAAGGAGCAATGGGCCAATGCGACTCTAGGTCACGTCCCTGGCAGTCGTTGCTGAACTGCAGGGATTTGAGTGAGCATGTGCTTGATTTCGACGACAAGGTGAGTCAGAAGGTGTCAAACCTGCTTGAGGCTCGAGGCCTGAGTCAATCTCGTGGATCGGGGCGCATTGTACCCGCCGCCCTCTTATTCGCTCTGCCGTACGCATCACCAGAGACTTGCACCGCTTCCCCTCGGCTACATCCTAGACCCACCTTCTCCCAAAGCCCGACGTGAACGAATGGGATCCTCCAGGACGTCCGAGTCGGAGGAGAGGGGGGATTACCCTTGACAGCATAACACACGCCCGAATTATCCAAGGAATATTATAGCCGATCTCGCTCCTGGTTATAACTTATCGGTATCACCGCGCCCAGGCACAAATAGAACAGAATCTCTGCCGAGCGGCGAGTTGCATTGTGATGGAACCAAAAGTTGGGTCATACCGAGCATGTTGTCATCCCTGAATGATATCGTGTTGTGCGGCCAAGTTGTCATGAATTATGCGGTGTCCGCAGCTCACCTGACTTGGGTTTGTATGATGGTTTTTTTCGCTCGCTATCCGGGAAGCTCTGGGAACTAATTGTGCACAGTTAGATAAGGGCTAACTCAAAAGCGCTGAAAGATTAGCTTGAATACATTCGTTCAACATCTATGCGTGTTGGACACGACGGTGCTCTAGAGAGAGAAGGGACAAGGACCGACTACCTAAACCCAACCCGGCACCCGTGTGGACCCTGCTACACTCCCCTCTGGCACAGTGGCACTGCCTAGCTCTCCGGGCCGCCCCGGTCCAGTGTCGAGCTTAGTTTGTAAGCGAGGGAGGAGGATGTATAAGAGCGTAGATGCGTGAACGATGTGTTGCGGAGATGATGGTGTAGGCGAAAAACCGAAGGTTTTTCCGGCCCGAGACTGTGCCAGAACTGTCGGGTGAAGCGAACTGTGGGGTGGAATGGGCAACCGAACAGCGAAGCTTGTGCCCAGAGATTTAAACGGGGTTATGAGGGGAGTAGCGGGTGGGTGTGATAAGAATGATTAGGCTAATGAGAAAGCTGCGAGGCAGCGAGACGGCGGGCGAAGTGGACAAGAGCAAGAAAGGTGCGCCACTTCGCTTCTCACGCATGGACTACATCCTATCAGTCTAAATCCGATACTGCATCTCGTAACTGTGCATGGATTCCTTCGAATGTTCTAAGGCTAGTAAGGGCCAAAGGGATGTGAGTACATATGTCATCCTCAAACGGACAGCTCGTGTCATAACCGCCAGCCCGGTGACCTGTCCATGCTGTGAGGTTCAAACGTTAGAGGGACCTAGACTGCTAGACCATCCAAATCCAGAGCGGGGAACTTCTAAATGGCAACATCATCTTTATCATGGTACCTCCGCGGGCCCGTCCGGTGAAGAGTTCCAACTTTCAACTACCCTCTTGTCCACAACCTTATCGTTCGAGAATTCCATCTCCAACTAATAACTCTACAACGCAAAGACCAAGGTAACCGTCCCTCACATTTTCCAGGTTCTATTATTGGCACTTTTGTCTAGATTTCTGCCCAGAGCGCTCGTACTGCGGATCACATTGCTTCATTCCTGATTTAATTGTGCAAACCTGAATGTTATCTCTCACGTAATTGACTGCGAAAATGCTCACAGGGACGGTCACAGTTGCTGTCAGTTTTGACAGGTACGTGTTCTTCGTGTTCTTCAGCAAAGCGTGTCTGGCACTACTACCTTGTCTGCTCACAAACGATGCACAAAAAGGGAGTCTCACGTACAAGGCATGAAGCAATAGCTCCTCACCGTCTGTCATGTCTGTCAGGGCAAATGTTGCTTCAACAAGCTATGGATCACTGGAAGACTTTAAAACAGAAACAGCTATCCGACCTAGTAAATCTTAGTAATTATCCGCAGTGGGTTGTTGGAAGAGCTGGGGAGAGTCGCACGGACTATTCATTTTAGCTGCTCTGCCGATCCGGTCGGTCTCGAAGAAGTTTCCTTTGCATTATCCTTTGTCAATATATGATGGTTTATTTGGTTCACCTTAGGCATAAAAAAGGGCCTGAAATCAAGGCAAATACAACAAGTCCTCGAACAGCAACAATAACACCTTTCATCTGCTTATATCCACACAACCATGGCGATCACTGAGGGAACTATTGTTCGTCATAGCTGTCTGCGAGCTTTCGCTTTGTTGACACCCATTTCAGGTCTGGGCAGGCACCACCATCCCTTGGTTCAGCGCAGCTTCTGCTATTCTTAGCGAGCAAACCCTGGAGGATGAGATTGACGGTGCATCCCAACGTGCAACGCTGAGCTCCGATAAAACTATTGTAGGTTTATATAGTATGCCGCAGGTTTTATGCCAGTGAGTGTGACATCCATCTCAATTGTGGGCGGGTACCGTTGATTTCTGGTTCAGCGCAGCCTCTGCTATTGTCGACGAGCAATCCTTGGAGGAGAAACTTTGAAAGCTTCTGTAGGCGTGCCAGTAGCTAAATCCTTTGTTTCTACTATCGTGTTGACGGTCGACAAAGTTGGCACTCGGTGGAGTTATGTAACAATGTATATTCTGTACCAATTCACATGGCAAGAATAAGTTCAGTGAGCCAGGCAAACTTTAGATCGCACTGGGCCACGAATGTGAGTCTGCAGCGCATATGCGCCCGCCAAGCTGGTTCAGTCGTGCGTTTGGCGCCGTGCCAGTGAACTTCGAGAACTTCCATCAGCGCTTGGACGAGTCGCACCTTACGACGTACCAGGAGTCCACGACCGACGCACGCACTGGAATACAGCAGTCCTTCTTGATTACGCCTCCACACACTCCATTCGGGGACCTGGTATTCCTGACATTTTGTGCCTACGATTCCCACCGTGTCCATTTCATTCTCGATCATCGTGGCCATTACTTATTCACAGAATTGATATCCTAGGAGGGAAGCCACACCCGAGGCTCATCGACAACTTATCCGCTGTCCTCGCTCGCATGCTTCCGTATTGAGAGTGCTATCCGTGCCACCTTTGAGGCATAGTCGAAATAAGTTACATCTGAATCATCAAACATGCCCTAAGTACCTGCTTGGCGAACGCTACTCGATATTCTGACTTCATGGAACTTAGGCCAGAGCTCTGTCTCATCCGAGGACATCAACAACGTGCGGATATTAATGGCCCTTTTGGCCGGACTTTCACGCAGATAGATTGGTAGACAAGCAACGACTTCGGTTTTACGGCGTGGGGTACAGGACTGAAAAGGTTGCGGGAGAGTCAATGCAGAGCAATATGCGGGTTTTGACGTGGGTACGTGGATGGAACTGGGCATGGGAGGGCACATTGAGATGAGAGACCCGCGCCACCACCGTCGACCTGCCTTCGACGTGAACGGTCAATCCACACTTCTTCGCCTGCCCCGAGTCCAAACAATGAAGTACCTTCGATGCATGACATGCTGCTCCCCACTTCTCCAGTTACTTGTCAGCACCATTCACGCTTTACTGATGCATCCCTCATCCTTTCTAGCTATCGGGTTGACGTTGACGTAAACGACTAAATCCAAACCTTTCCGGAACAAAAAGGTCGTCTTGGTACATTCGTAGTGCCACTGGGTGTCACCTACAGTCAATCAAGCTTCTAGTGCGAGCAAGTACTGCGATCTGCTAAATCTGTTCAACAGGTCAGCGCCCATAAACTAGAATAACTCGGCTGCTTCATCCGGCGGGCCTTTGTCTCCGTCGGGTCAAGTTCTTTCAACGTTACGTCCAGGGATATCTCTCAACCTATTTGCTCATCATTGATAAGAATTCCGATTGCTATCGGTGAATTATCTCAGGTTCATTATGCGGGACAGCCTCAGGTAGGACCCCATGCGTCTCTGTCATCACAAAATGTGGTCCAAACGGAAGTGAACCACCACCGAACTACGTCCCAGGTGATCAGGCAGGAGAACCGAGCATCGAATGAACTTGAGCTCCGTACTGATATGTTTAAATAAAAGTGTTGAAGAGACTTCTCCTGAGATCGGTGTCCCATTGGTTCCTGACACAACGATTCGGAGAGCAAACATGTCCCCCTTATTCCACGAGAATTGTGTCTGGGAATGTCACCACGACAAAGGGCGCTTCGGTATGTCATCATGTTATTATTCATCCCTACCAGTTTATCGGCACGTCTTTTTTGTATTCCCGGCATAACCTACACATCGTGATTCGTGTATCGCATTCATATCATTTCTCAGAACGTTTCGAGAACGTCCATGTCAACACACCGAAAGCGGAGAAGAAATCCTGCTTTAGATAAGATCTATTGTCTATTTGTACTGATATAACCCGGTCTCAATGAGAGCCGGAATTCTTGATCGAAAGTTATGTGGACGTGGTGATTAGATGGGTAACGCATCATGATCGATTCACGTCACTAAATCGCGTCAATTGGCGCGGAGTTAAGCCGCTCACCGGGGCCAACTTGATAATCACCGGTCAACCAGTCATGTTCGATTCATGTCCGAGTACAAGCGATCGTGAAATAACAGTAAAATGCCACCCTTTCCTTCAGCAAAAGTGCTGCTGCTGCGGAATACCTTCAAGTGCAAACAACCGTCTAGTTGCGATTACCTTTTGATAATCGCTGCTTTTCGTTAGGCCGTGCGAGATCAGGACGTGGACGATCAGCGAATCGAGTCCAATGAGGGTGGTCGATAGGGATGACGCTCAAACGTCACGGTTGTGTTGCGTGTCGGACAATGGGACTGATTTACGGTCGTATCCTCAGCACTCCCACGGACAGTTGAGCAAGTGATCTGGAAACACTGAAAGGGAAAATTGATCAGACCCACTGGCAGAGAACTCCAAGCGGTATCCCCGGCTTCGTGGAATTCCAGCCAGAGCACTACCATCAGTTTTCCACCCCATGCGATCAGATGAGGTTGAGATGGACGAGAAGACATCATTCCGAGCCTGGAGGCAGATTTGGCAGGAGAGGGCTGCACAGTGGGGGCGCGTCACGGGACACTGGTGAGGACGACATTTGAGGAATTTGAAGGATTCATGGACGCACTATTTCCTTCCGACTGATGGGTGCCGGGGATCGGGTGGTCAGTTGCACCCAGGTTGATCAAGATCACTGGCATAAGGGACCTCGTGTCCTAAGATACCACGTCTCTGGCGTGTTCAATAAT
>QGOI01000967.1:4748-24788 GCA_003313885.1 Boletus sp. MG55 | reverse complement strand
GGTATGTCTGGATTCGCGCTATCTCTTTCTTGCCTCGTCTGATGAATCCTGATTGTGGCTCGTAGGTGATTGTCATGACGAAGGGACGCTATTCTCCCTCTCAACTCTCAACATCACGTAAGCCGGCGCCGTTCACGACCGTGACACACGACCAAGTTCAGCTGAATCTTTGCCCCAGGACGGATGCGCAATTCGAAGAATACCTCCACACGTACTGGTTGCCGAATGCATCGACCACCACGCTCGCGCAACTGATGACATATTATCCCTCCAATCCTGCCCAAGGATCGCCCTTCGACACCGGCGACCTGAATGCGCTTACGCCGCAGTTCAAGCGGCTGGCTGCGTTCCAAGGGGACGTCGTCTTTCAAGCACCACGGCGGTTCTTTTTGCAAAGTCGGTCTGGGAAGCAAAGTATCTGGACGTACGGTATGTGATGGATGAGTCATATTATATTCGTTCTACACCACCTTTTTTTTTCTTCGGGTAGTGAGTAAACGATTACAGTCGGTGCCCTTCCTTGGTTCTGTGAGTCAAGGACACACTCTTCCCGTTCATGTGTTGAACCGCTGTTTGATGGCACCAGTTCCACGCGTCCGACCTGCTAAACGTCTATTCCGGCTCGGATATGGCCTCTTACCTCGTCCGCTTCGTCACGAATCTCGACCCCAACGTCGGGGAGAGCACAGACCTGTATTGGCCCCAATACGATGCGACGACAAATGAGATGATGCTGGAATTCTTGGATGGATTGGTGCCACAGGCGCTGACGACAGATACGTATCGCGCGGAAGCGATGGCGTATTTGACGAACGTGACGTTGGTAAATCCGTTGTGAGACGAAGATTGGACATGGTATTTATGACGTGTACGATGTATATGAGCGTTGGACTGGTGTTAGCATACTAATATATGGCGGGCAGTGATTGTTCAGGATACGATGGAGATGGGAATGCATTGTTAAATCCTACATCAATGAACGAAATGAAGCAATGTGCGGATATGTCCGTAATATAGGGATATTCTCGTTAGGCTCACTGTTGACGCGGACGAACATGTTGAATCCACAAATAATTAATGAGGGCAGCGGCATGCACTGGACAGGCCAGAGTGGCCAGAGCGACGCAGATGCGCCTCTCTCTTGGCTTCTCCGAGTCGACCCCTCCCCTCGGGCACGAACGATGAGTCACAACTGGGGGCCCGGGACTTGGTACTTACCAATGAACTGGGAATGAGTGCCGACTCGGAGTATGCCATCTTTTCAGCTGCCGGTAAGGGGTAAGTAGTACATATGTATATACTTGTTCGATTGTGGTTCATCGGCGCCACTCTCAGCCAGCACGCTCCAAAGAGAATTAATCAACTGAAATTTCAACACGAACGTTCACGATCGTACAAGGGAGTGTTCGTACAATGTCCGTGGTCATGCTCTCTACTTTCTCCCATCTTTGGATCTTGTTTTAGGCAACGTAGCCGTTGACAGAGGGTGCCATGCACGTCGTGACGAGTGGCTGGTCGGTCCAAGTCGTACCGCTCTCGGTGGGCGTCTCGCTAAGGACATAAGTCGTTGCAAAGTTACCAGCTGCCCAGCCAACATATCCGAGGATGACTGCCGATGGATCGAAAAACCGTCAATCGAGGCGACCAGACAACGAAAGAGAAATAAACGTACCGTCCGAGTTCTCTGCCTGGTATTGGATTTGCTGGCAGATGTATTCCTCACACGAGGCGGTGTTACCTCCACCTGTCTCTGTATTGAGTGCCTGGCGCCCGTTGCAGCGCAGCCATTGTGAAAGGGGCTCCCATGCGTCGGCGATGTTGTTGGTGACGCAAGTGTCACTCGTTCCACTACATTCGGGTAGAGGACAAACATCAGCATGCCAATTCGCATCACAGCATCGCGCGCGACACTTACGAGTTGTCAGAGTCGAGGTACTTATGCACGTCGAAGATCAAGTTGGTGTAGCTTCCGTCTGGGTTGGTGACGGTGGCAAGCGCAGCTGCAGAGCCGCCAGAGACGAACGTTTCGGCGGAGGTGTAGTTATCACCGGGAAGGAGGATCATTTGCGTTGTGGCACCAGCCTCACGAATGGCGGTAACGGTAGCCTTGAATCTACATCAACACATGCCGTGCAAAAGATGATGAAGAGTTAGCATTACCTGGACTGTTTCAGCCCACAATGTAATCTATCATAAAAATAAAGTCAGGATTAGTTGCTAATGCAAGGTAACAAGCTCCCAGAGTGGTATGCTCACGTTGGGCAGGTCATGGGGCTCATTCATTCTTGTCACTGGTGAGCCAAACTCGACAATGCAAAACCCAGGACTCACATTCCGAAGACGATCTTGCTCTCATTGGCATAGTAGCTCGCCAATGAACTCCAAAGAGAAGCAAAAACTTCGTTAGAGGGACCACCTTGGCCAATGATCTGAAATGACATCGCATCATACGGCGGTCTTCCGAAATAATCGATGTATACGTACTGCACCATTCCACCTGGCGTAGTTGTGTACATCAATGATGCAGCTGGCGCCGGTAGCCAGGCATGCTTGAACCAAAGCATCGTACTCCGTGAAGTAGGTTTGGTTAAGGGTACCGGTGGCAACGTTGTCGGTCAAAAATTGCCACGCGACTGGAAGGCGAAAGATGTTGTATTTGTCGTTATTCACAAAGTGGGTCATCTGACCCGCGCCGTCAGCACCATAGTATTGGGTCAACGGGGGATACGCGGAGCTTGCGGTGTCTAACCAACTACCATTCAGCCCGATGATCGTGGTGACGGGGATAAACCTGGACCTTACCATCACCGTTGGTATCCATTCCGAAGTCTAAGGATACGATGAATGCCCGGTAGTCGTGCGTAAAACAGAAAATGCACACCAAACCCAGCGATGTTCACACCCGCGTATTGCAATTTGCCTGCGGATGCAGGGGGAGTCGCGCCACACGTGCTCGTCGGGGTTACGCTGGCAGTAGTAGTAGTCGGGGTTGCGCTAGCACTGGTAGTAGTCATGGCTGCACTAGCCGGGAGACACTGCGAATAGTCTGCAGAATATATTGTTCCAAACGATTTGGAACGTACGGGTCAGAGGCTAAGTCATATGTGGCCGGCATAGTAGTGATAACTTACAGGCATTCTGGTAGGTACAAACTGCACCGCTGACGCAAGCAGTGGCCCCAGTCCAGTCCTGCGATGGAACTCGTTACGGAACTCCAGCATTGAACTGGATGACTTACCTCACCGCCGCCTGTTGGAATAGTTAGCTCGAAGCAGAGTAGGAGTAGCGAACGAGGTGCCTACATTGCGCATAGAGAGCAGCTTGCCCACGAACGGACAAAACAGTAAGACCAATAAATCCGAGGGTGTAAACAGCCTTCATGATCTGCTCTCTGAACAGGTTCGTCGAAAGCTCGACAGTTCTGTATTGCTGGACACTGCACATTATATACTTCTCATTGAATACCCCTGACAAGCAAATTCAGTATATAGGATGCACCATGCAGTGCATCACCTATGAGTGACATCGATACACCCACGAGGTGGTCATCCGAAGGTTCTCCGATTTTGATCGTGGTACAATCACCTCAGAACCTCCGTTTTGCTATCATTGTAGAACATAGCACGCGAAATTTCAGGGTTGATGCTAATAATATGATCGGTTGAGGGGTAAAATCCCACTATCACCCATCATCGGACGTTCTTCGTCTCATCTTCGGATTGACTGAGAAGCCCCTTGACTACCCGGGTGCCAGAAAGATACGTGACTTGCGAAAGATAGGACGCAAACTGCAAACTTCCTCGTCTTCAAGCTCCAAAAAGCCATGAACAACCAGTTTGCATACGAAAAGTTGCCACTCATTCAGTTCGCGGAATTGAGAATGAAGTCATCGCATGTATGGCTTCTCAGCGGTTGCAACCGGTAAGTTTTGCACGCTTCCTCTTGCGCACACCCCTGCGCAAAATCCTTTCTGGAAGTCTTCTTGATGAAGCCGGAAACCCACGACCACCGGAAATACGTGATACCTTCACAGCTCCGTCGCTACCAATGGGGGGAAGTTCGGGGACTTACCAGTAAATGGGGTAATCGATATCTCGTGACACCTTCAAAAGACTCACGGTTTCGAAAACATAGGTGCGGCAACTGACCAAATTTGCAAAAGGAATGGGGGAACCTGTCGGTGAAAAAGTTATGTATGTCAATGATTCTAGCCACGCAACCCGCTGACAGGCATGTACTGCAACGCGGAAACGTACTCGAATGACATCGGGAAATTTGACTGGAAGACAAGACTCATCTGACTCTCCCGGAGCCTCAAGCGTTCAGTGGTAATGCATCATTTCGAATGACCAAGAGGGTAGGTGGAAGCATGAACTCGAGGGATAAACGGAATGAGGCATAGTTGACTGGTGAATAGTGCTGGGGTAATCGGGAGGACGAAGTTCATGTTGATATCATATGATTCTGGGCCATACAACTCTCAAGCAGGGCCATGACATACTGAGTGGCTTTTGAAAAAGCTACCTTCCCAGAGATGGTTTGAGGATGCAGCAGGCCCGGTAGATTTGATTCAGCGGGAGCCATGCGAAATAGCCCACCAGTGTGACATATCATGTGTGACACATAGACCCAGGCTCCCTCACACCGCCGCTTCGAGTGTGAGGCGACTTGCTAGTAGGGAGTGGGCGACTGACATAGACCCCATATTCACACCTTATGTTCTGAAACAGGTAACTCCAAATCGACAAGGGGTGCATAGCGCAGTGGTAGCGCGCATGCTTTGCAACTGCTTACAAGACAACCTGTAAGCGAATGTGTATGAGGTCCAGGGTTCAATCCCCTGTGCATCCAAAGCTTTTTGCTTCTATCGATTTGCTTCGTAGAATGGAGCGCGAAACATAACCGCAAGTTTCAGAAGAAAGCCAGAACAGTCTAAGGGACTTGTTTCTCAGTTCGGGGAAAAAATCCCGAGCCCCCATAGGAGTGTCACTTCTCAGATAGCTTTTCACATGTTCCATATCTCATTTTCTGCAACTTGTGTAGGATACCTCTCCCTCTCGCTCAAATCCTTTCTTTCATGCCATGCGCCCGTTTTCCCGTTAATCCCCGGAATATCACAGTCAAGTATGTCTTCCATTCCATTTGAGTGCAAGATATCGCATTGCCTGATTGGAGGTGGGCTTCAACGAAGGTCGGAAACACTAGTGGTGTTCTAAGAAGGTGTATTACGCTGGAAGTGTATTGTAAGCGTATGGTTGCGTTCCGGTCAAACAACCCAGACCCAGACCCAGACATGCACAGTAGGGATTACCGATTCTCAGGATCCACGCCCTCGTCGTTCGATATGTCGGGTATAGTGCCATCCTCTATATTGTTAGTTGCATCCTCCTTGGCCTCGACTAGCCGCTTCTCCCCGGTCAATGTACTTTCGTCTCCGTCAAGTGGGAGTGGTTCATCCTCCGGATCAGGGTCGGTCAGCGTCAGTGTCGAACCTTCGGCATCATAGAAGTCGTTCAACGTCAATGGACGCATAGTGAATCCCTGGATCAAGACCAAATGATGTGATTCACGGACCTGAGACAGGAGACAACTGGACGCACCTCTTGCCCCACTCTCTTGATCGCATCCTCGTCATGCGCCATCTCGCGCATGCATTCCCGCACAGGTACCATCGCAGCGCTCCGACAGAGTTCGCGCAGGTCCGAACCCGAGAAACCGGTCGTCTTCGCTGCGAGCAACTCAAGGGTCAATGAAGGGTCAAGCTTGGTGTCATTCAGCATCTATAAATTGGGAAGGTTAGTCTCGACACTAGGGGAAAAACTTCGAGTAAGAACCATACCAAGGATAGGATCTTGAATCGTTGCTCTGCATTCGGTAGACCAACAGCAAATCGTTTCGGCATGCGACGCAAAATAGCAGGGTCGATGTCCATGGGTCGGTTCGTCGCCCCGAGAACCATTATTCGATCCTCTCCCGACGTTAATCCATCCCACGACCTGCGTCATCCATGCCTCAGGAAATCCCCAGTTCCAGAAACTGAGGGGAGGAGATAGCGACGTACGTCATAAATTCAGCCTTTATCATGCTCATCACCTCGTGATCATCTGTTCTCCGCTCTCTCAAAAACGTATCTATCTCATCCACAAATATGATCGCAGGTTGCATCTTTCGGGCGAGACTGAACAGCCCTGCAACAAGCTTGTTTGATTCTCCGAACCACTTGTTAGTGAGCACTGATGCAGGAATGTTGATAAATGTAGCTCCCGATTCCTTGGCGAGGGCACGTGCAAGCATGGTTTTACCGCATCCGGGAGGTCCGTAAAGAAGGACGCCCTTTGGGGCACTGAGGAGTGACGAAGAGGCCGTGAAGAGGTGTGGGTACATTAATGGATATATTACGGATTCACGAAGAGAAGCAATGATGGACTCGAGGCCGCCAATGTCTGCACCACCCCAGTCAGTCGATCACGGCGAGCAGGCGTTGACGAGGGCACAGATAGCTGCCTACCTTTGAAGCGTACTTGCATATCATCAGGGCATACAACTTCTTTTGATATAGACACTAAAAGGCTTGATTCAGTGTCCGTATGGTATAAATGAAGGAGATCTGCGCACCCTCGTATTCATCAAGTTTCAGACCTTTCTTCCCCAACTTCGCCAATATCTGCGCGCGATGTTTCTCTGTTTTCTTATCCACTTGATTCTGACCAATGAACCACTATGAACAGATGGCATGGGAGAAGAACATTCGGTGAACGTCAACACATCTGCAAGAAAACCAGAAAAGGAAGATGAAAGGTACGTACACGATAAGCATAAAGTCCAGCGACCTTCAGGATATACAACAAACATGGCAAAGCAGATCAGTATTCGGAACCAAGACCACGCTTTTGCTATCAACAGACCTGCGACACTATAAGTAGTGCGACTATTAACAATGAATGTGTCAGCTGTCAGACAATAAGGAGCGAAAGGAAGTAAAAAGTACCCACCATTTATAACAATTCGCCTTGTGGTTAACTGGGATGACATGTTGAATGTTGATGTGAAAGTTAGAATGCGGCTACAAGGGAGGGCCGTTGGCGTTGTCCACGCCGCTGTCTGGAAAAAGATGCCGTGGAGAGTGGATAAGAGGTCCCCAGAAAAATCAGAGATTGCTTTAAGTAGGGGTGCTTCAAGTCGGCGAAGACGGTACAGTGGCCAAGTGGAAGGCGCCCGGCCGCGTTTTCCGACGTGAGCTGGTGACGGTGGTTTTGTCTAAAAAAGGGTTTTCTGCCCTCTCAGATCGTTCTCTTCCTGTACGTAATCCGGACCCACAAATTTGCGTGGCCGGCCATCTACTCATGAACTTCTGACATTTCAATCAGTCATACTAGCCTATCGATAAACCGGGGCCAGTTAGCCGAGGTAGTACTACTTGAATTTGACCGCCGAAATAGGTCAAGCGTACTTTCTTCTCGCTTAGCCCGGTTTTTGGCTTGCAAAACAATACAAATCTCTCTCTGCCGTGTTACGTTTCAAGACTGCTCTTCAGATTAGTACGTCGCACTAACAAAACACGTGCGGCTCTCCAGAGCGGCTAAGCACGGGAGAATACTGAAGAAACTCCCGCTAGTCGCATTGCCAAGCCAACTGATCCGGGCCGGCAGCCGGGCTTCAACATGCGCACAGCCCGATAATGGCACCGCGCTCAGCGGACCTGTCTTGACTTCGAGAATAATTTAATAGGAACTCAAATAGCAACGACGCTCTCTCAGGCCGCCTGAATCACCTCCCATGGTGGGCGTTAATCTACTGGATGTGTTTTTGGGCGCTGCACGGCGCCTAACGAAGAACAAAGAATGATATATATATACCAGGTGGGAGAGCTAATTGATCCTGAACTTTAGCTCTTTTCACAGCTGTCGCGGCCGACCCTGTTTCCACAGACATGTACATTCCCGGTCTCCCTAAAGTACTAAACAGCCGATCCATCGTCTACCTCGACAAGTCCCGCTTCACCCTTGATACTTCCGGTGTTGCTGGTTTCTTTGGTGGTACAGAGGCTGTTTCCGCAATGGCCACGGTCCACATCTGCAGAAATAGGAAGTGGTGGGGGTGGTATAACTCGCCTGGCTCATATGAAGTCGCCAAGCGCTACGGCCTCCTCACAAAATTCGGCTTCTTCTTTGGGGGTGGCCATGCTGACGCAGCAGAACTGCTCACCCTGTTCGAGTTAGATGGTCGCAAGGGTCCCCAGTTCCTCCGAGTCCACTCTGGTAACATCATTGCCGAGACAGATCATCTTGCCGCTGTCTTTATGAAAGAATGCACTTCCCCTGAATGCCCCACAACATCCAGGAAAGGGAGGCAGCCCGTCGGAGTCACCGTTGCCGAGCTCCACAGTTGCCCTAGGGATAATATGGTGTTGAAACCTATACCCATCCCTTCGGATTCTCGAATCCTTGCTTCCATCCCAATAATTGTCAGTGCAGGCGCCTGTGTTGCGTGTGCGGTCAACGCAGACTGGTACTCATTTTCGTTGATCCTTCTTGGTATCATAGCCAATGGCGTCTCTTGTCTTGTCATTGGCTCAGTCAAACTTGAATTCATGCGTCCTCGACTTGCTGGTGAATCAGACCAAAACAAACCATCCAGTACCCATTCTCAGTCGCACCGCATCAGCGGCATCCTCATCACCGCGACAGATATCGTGTTGCTAAAAGGTCGGGAGGATGCAGCTATGGCCGTGGCTCATGGCAAGTTCGTGCTCCCACCCCCTCCTAGCGGCAGATCCTTCCACATTGAATATATCGGGCTGTGCTCCATCATCCTCCTTGTTCAGTTCATTGCACAGCTGTTGCTCATCCCGCAAGGATCCCTCTTCGGCCAGCTCATGTTTGTGGCCTCGCTAGCCGTCTCGTGGGGTTACAACCTGTGGTTATGCTCTCTTGACAAGGCAGGGTTACAACAGAAGATCCTCTTGGAAACAATTCTGAGACTCAAAAAAGATAACGTGAAGAAATATCAGCTGGACAACTGGCCTTCCATGGTCGTATTTGTCCTTCTAGCTCTGGTGCTTGAAGATGAAGAGATAAACGAGCGCGAGCTCAATATGGTGCTTAACGTACTCGTCGAGGACACCAGTGATGTCTGGGAAATATGGAAATCAGTGGTCCTGGAGCGACTGCTGAGGTTGGGAGACTCCGAGCATGCAGTCTCAGCGGAGGACTTAGATGTGCTGAAGGACTTTGAGGTCTCGGACCCACAGACGAGCAAACTCTCAAGGGGAGACAGTCTTAAGTTGAATGCGCTCCTCGATGAAGCGCGGTCGGGAATCGAAAATTTCAAGAAAAGAATCTGTTTGGTACGATCCTTTGATGATCATACGTACCTCATACCTTCCCCTCCTCCTGCTACCAATCAATGTCTGCCCCTCAATGATAGCGAAGTCGACTAGTTACAGTAAGTAGCTCTGTGATTATTACCCTCGCTATCATCGAAACATTACTGCCTTCTGTCTTAAAACCTGAGAAGTCACCCTATATCTCCATTGATTTTCCCCAGGAATAATCCGTTATAATAATGTGACCTATATATTGCTCATGACTTTCAGCAAGCTCCGCGCCACTGGAATCTGGAACACAATCACAAGCAACTGCGGCATGCAGGACCCCACGGAGCCTGAAGCAGAAGTTTTGAAAGCCTGATAGAGCAAGCTCTACAGCTTTAGCAATCGTCCGGCTGTCAATTTCGCAGGGTCTGATAGTATCTGGGCTGTGAGTCGGAGGTTTTTCACCACTGTATGACACCACATTTTGTTTTCATTATGTACTATGTAGTAGTAGCAACCCCCACCCAATGCAAAGCACCTTTCCAGATACACCCGAAGCCAAGGGCGTCAAAAGTAAGTAGCAGGAAAGGTGCTATTACTTCGATGTTTAGACTCGGTGGTCGCATAACTGCGGGAAAGTCTGACCCACACATAAACGAGGCAATGAATAGCACTTGCTCGGTGATTGAAAGAGCTCGCTGAGCATTCAAGGAACGCGAATGGGCGCTTCTTTGCTCCACGCGACCCTCGTCCGACTAATAACTCGACTCAGCACAAAAGCGGATCGGCTCACCGTCTCACTAACTTGTTGCTACATGCTGGCTAGAGGATGTCGACCCAATCCGGTGTGTTCGATATCCCCGCTGTCACTGATCAGTGCTGACCACGTACCATATCAAGACACCTCAAAACCACTGGAAATCGCCCATGATAGTGGGGTAAACTCGGTCGCTTTTTCACCCGATGGGATGTATATTGTGACAGGTTGCACTGACGGGACAGTTCAACAATGGCGCGTAGGCGATGGGAAAAAGATGGGGACGACGATGAATGCAGACGGTTCAGTTCTCGTCGTCGCTATTTCCAGCGACGGGAAATGGATCGTAAGCGGTGGATTGGATTGTAAAGTCACGGTTTGGGACGCAAAGACGCAAAGAAGGGCTGTCGAGTCAACACAGCCTGACTCTGAGGCTAACGAGAAATGGGTCAACGCGCTGGATGTATCACCAGGCTCGACAAGATTCGCCAGCGCGTCGAGCAATTACACGGCAAATATCTGGAGTCTCACGACAGGCCAGCGACTCGTTGGCCCGTTGAAGCACAACAACCGGATAGATTGCGTCGCATTTTCACCCGATGGCGACCATGTCGCTACCGCCGGTGTCTACGACTGCTTGCGCATTTGGGACAGTCGCAATGGTAACTTGGTCGTCGACGTCACTGGGTTCTTCCCTGATTCGCTCGTCTGGTGGCGCGATGACCGAATCTTTGCAACAACATGGTCAACGCAACGGTGGATCGATGCCCATTCAGGGTCGACACTGCTGGAACTTGCCCAGACTGGTGATACAGCATCGAAAACACATCTCGCCGTTTCCCGCAGTCGCAACTCCTTAGTCGGACTCGACAAGTGTATCTTGCGATTGTGGGATCACACCACTTATGCGTGGAGTCCAATCGCACATGATCTCGGCTACAAGGGCTGTACCATTGCTGTCTCACCCGACAGCCGTCATCTCGTCATCGGGGGAGAAGATAGAACCTCCATTTGGAATTTTCCTAGCAACATTATCGAGGAGACTGCCTCCGTAAGTACATACTATCCCGAGTACTTCATTAGCTGATTGGTGATTAAGCACGAAAATGGTGTAGTAAGTACGTCCTAATATCAGGCTGAAACTTGTTTGATTAATGCGTTGTACCTTGTTCAACAGTTCATGCATCTCACTTGTGCAATACAAGAGCTGTGGTTACAGGGAAAGCTGGACGCTGCCAAGGAATTACTATCTCGTGCCATCGCGTTAAACGGAAAGTCTCACCACGCATTTGCCAACCGTTCCCTTATCCAAGCACGTTTGAAAAAGTGGGATAATGCACTCGTCGACGCCGAGATGGTAACTAGTCATGTTTTTTCCAGCATGCGGCATTGAAACATATCCATATCCAGTCGATTGTTATCCAGCCATCGGTGATAGGATACATTGCGAAGAGTATTGCGCTTTGCGGTCAGGGCAAACACGAGGATTCCATGCAGGCATTTGATCTCGCATTTAGCTACTGCAGTGCAGAAGAAGTAAATTATCTTCTACTTGTGAAGGTATGCATGGGGTAAGATGGTGTTCAGGTCTCACCATTTTGTTCAGTCAATCATCCTGTTCCTTGCTGGACTGCATCGCCACGCCATTGCTCGTGCGACTGACTTGATCAAGTCTCTTCTCGGCAAATTATCGCACTGCTATGTTGTGCAGGTAACGTGTGGGACCACTTGTCGTCGCCGAACATCTCGTTCATACAACCTGTAGGCGCACATGTCTGTTCTCCTAGCGAAATCCGCAATCGAGTCACATGATTATGACCATGCCATCCAGCTCTTGACATCGGCAACAGCTCCGGGAGAATTATCACAAGTCCCAGAGTTGTTGACCGTCTCACTGGTACGGTCTATCTCACGATCATCGGTGCAGATATTGAAAGCTTAGTAAAGATCACTGGATGGTCTTTTAACTCTCTCGGATTCGAGATCTGTCAGAAAAAATGCGAAGCAATGTTCGCTGCGGGCCTCACAGAAGATGCAGTGGCCTCCTTTCTGGATTCGGACCCCGAGGTGGAAATGAACTCGAAGGAGCAAATGGAATGGATCACCAGTAAGGACGTTTAGGTGTGTTTGGCTTCAGTTATCATTCACGTCGTACCGCAGATTTCAGGAGACGATGTGTGGATAAATTAAATGAGCTAGGGGATGCAGCCATGGATTCTGTTGCACGTCCTGATGCTGCTACCTATTACTCTTTGGCTTTGACCCTAGATCCCTTGTCGAGAGATGTATTGATCAAGCGAAGCAAAGTATACGTGGCGATTGGTGACTGGCAAGCTGCGCTAAAAGATGCAAATGCTGTATGTGTGATTTCGTCTTTGGTTACTTGATTAGCTGGTGACATCCGTCTTAGGCAATCGTACTTGATTCATCACAACCTTGGGGCTATGAAAGAAAACATGCAGCGCTGCATGCTGCTGGTCGTTACGATGAAGCAATCGAAACACTCGATGAGATGCTTATGAAGCTCGACCAATCATCTGATCGTCGCACTCGGGGTACATATCTTTAGTGTCCCCATTGAACATCTTATAATGAAGTTGTGTTTTTAACAGAGCTACACAACCACTACGTGAACCCACCAAATACTATAGCAGCCATTCTTATTTTTGCCAAACACATCCAACGTGATTTTCCCCTCGTCCTCATCGACACCAAAAATGGACATCTCTGTGACGAACAAGAGCGGATACGCCTGTTTGAAGAAGATCCAAAGTTCAAGCAGCTCGTTTCATCGATGGTGCTACAGATCGACAACGCTGGTATTAACCAGGTAGTGCAAGAATACTTCCGATATGCCACGTTCTCCCACACGTGGGAAGGAGACGAGCCGCTCTACCAAGATATTCTGCATGAATCAGTACACGAACTTGCAGGATCACCCAAGATGATGAAGTTGCTGATGTTCTGCAAGATAGTTGGGGAAGCAGGTTTTCGCTGGGCCTGGAGTGACACCTGTTGCATCAATAAAACGGATGGTGCAGCATTACAAGAGTCACTCACTTCGATGTTTCAATGGTATCACGAATCCTCGCTCACTATTGTTCATCTCAAGGGTGTACTATCTGACTCGGAGCTCGCAGCTCTGGAGACAAGTCTGTGGAATACGCGTGCATGGACCCTCCAAGAATTCTTTGCATCCAAGGTCATTCGGTTCTATACTGAAGACTGGAAACCCTATCTGCCTCGTGAGGATACTTTCAATCACAAGGACTCCCCTGTCATCATGCGAGAGATGGCACTCGCGACTGGGATTGATGCAAAGGAACTCCTTTCTCTGTCTCCTGGATCAGAGAATGTCCGGCAGAAGCTTCGCCTTGCTTCAACTCGCTTTGCTACGAAGCAAGAAGACATTGCTTACTCGCTGTTCGGCATCTTTGATGTCTCTATCCCAGTCACCTATGGTGAAGGGCAACGGCGTGCGCTCGGCCGTCTCTTACAAGAGGTCCTCACACGTTCTGGGGACGCCACCATCCTGGCCTGGGCAGGGAAGGCATCGGATTACAATAGCTGCCTCCCTGCGGAGATCACCGTTTACCGCGAGGCGTTGTCACCGCACGTGCCGTCGCCCATACCAGACGATGAGATGGAAATACTGCTTGCCGAACTGCAGACGTTCTCGACGCTTCACGATTCCGCTGTGGAGTTATACGATCGACTCATCATTCTTCCAACTCCGCGCCTCGTCAGTCGCCGCCTAAGCTTATCGTGTATCGTATTTCTACTGAGAACGGTCAGCGGGCCGCTCCCCGCAGCAGATGGTTCCCCTGTGCGCGTCTACCGTGCCACGGCATCTGCGCTTGGGGAGGTCGAGATCAGGACGTCGGATGACTTAGCCGACCTGACCAATCTGGTGCTCGTGCATCCATGGCTTCAATGTCTCTTTGACCCCGTCCTTCCGCACGAAGATATGATCGCCGACGACGTAGAGTCGTTCACGCTACACGGCACCTCAGTCCACGACTCTTTCGACTCTCATAACAAGAATCTAACGAGACTCTCGCTACTGCAAATTGCACAACCGTTGCAGCTTCCCTCTCCGCTCGACAAAACAACCCGCGCATTGCAGCTGTTCGCCCGTCTCAAACAGCCTTTCGGGGCACTGCTGCTTGCCCCACATTCGCCCAGGGAATATAAGCGGGTTGCGATGGACAATCCGATCGTCGTACGCATACGCAAGGAGGTTTCCCCGCACTACCTCATGGACAAGATACGCATTCTAGATATCCTTTAATTCTTTGATCGTGAACCTACTTTGGCGTCCTTCCGCAACTGCGATGTTCGCCTTCTCATACTGTTAAAAGGAGCACTTTTCACTATTTAGGATTCTTACACGTTCTCGGATGTCGTGATGCATTCTGATCGTTATTCATTGCATTATACGCATACTGTCACGAACTTTGTCGCTGTCACAAACTACCAGGGCATACAATTGTTTCGAGACGAGAATGTAGCTGTAACATGTTACCATTTCAGTGCACCCCCTCGGCATCAAGAAAACGCCTCGAGGACATTAAGGGTGACTCACACCTTCGCCTCGCCGATATGGTATTTTTGACCATCCACATTGGCTCAGCACGTCTTATACCTCTCAGGCTGGTGCGTACATGGACTGTTAGTGTCATCACTCTGTTCCCGTACCACGGAAGTTGTCAATTCTTCGCATTTCCCCGCCGTCTGCGAAATGAAGTCATTCCAAAAGTACATCCAAAGTGCTACTCTCGTGTCTGATTTGATGTTAGCCAGTTACCTTTGCTCCGAGGCTCCAAGAACGAGGGATCGATTTTTCGCTGACAAAACAGACTTGCTCAACTCTCTGTACATATATAAGTACTTCGCAATTCGTAAAGAATCTTGGATCCGCATCGCACACCATCTTGGGATGAGACACCGGGGGCTCATATGCTGTGTCACGCAAAGGCACCCCTCAGAGGGCGACGAACCACGATTTCGAGCTCTTCGAAAGATCGGCCAAATATCTTTCAACGAGGTTGAGCATGCATCGTCCTGAACGTGACCATACTAGCCTTACCAATAAGATCGTCACTAGATGAAAGCCTTGGCGAGAAAAGGAGAGCGACTGTGCACGCTCGAACGCTTGCGTCGTGCGTTCCGTGTCGCCTTGCATCAGGTACATGTTCGCCAGGACCTTGAAGGGATCTTAACTGTGACGCTCGTGGGTCGGCATTGGATACGATACGTACCTGGAGGCAGGTGTACATTTCCCTGTCGTCCGCAACGGCAATGAGGTCGTTGACGCGCGCGATTGCGTTTTCACGCTTTCCGGACACAAACAAGAAGATGGCCTATGCGGAATGGGTCAATAGGAGCGCAAGTTCGATGGAATGGCCCACATACCTTTATCAGTAAAAGAAATCTGGTTTCGTCTGCTCTGCAGTCACGGAAGACAAGATCAAAGGCTTCGAGCGCGGATTCCTGTTTGCCTTGGCCAGCGAGCGCGAGGGTCCTGGCGATGTGGCCGATGACCGACGGCTGAATGGCGAGGGACTGGGTACATTCGAATGAACATGAGGAGCCAGGAAAAAAGATAGAAAGATACATGATTAGCGTCCTCGATCGCCATGCCGCGGTGCGAATTGTGCAGACGTGTTCTTACAAGGGCGCGATTTGCAAGTGCATGGTGGGTACGGGGATAAGAATATTCTGCCTCTTCGTGCAGTTTCCGCTCAGCTGTTTCGAAATCTTGCTCTATCCATGGCTTAAATGCTGCATTGCTCACGTTCATGAGAGGTAGGCGAGAGGTAGGCTGTAAAGAATTAGATCACGTCCGAGTTGGCTGACGGGATTGAACACCCACATCAAGGATGACAGGCAGGGGAATAATGTCCCTGATTGCGTAGACTGTGATCTTCTTGTCGCCCCTGCCGCATGCAAGATAACTGTCATCAGAAGATAGAGCGATGGAGAGAATCGAATCTTGGAATTGGAGGGTAGGGCCAATCCGCTGTTGTGAGGAAGTGTCCCAGAACGAGAGCGAACCACCTGCGGAACACGTGATGAATCTCCCGTTGGTCGCGAGCCTTGAGCAAAATATTGTCGCGTCCGAATTGCTTGAAGGGACAGTCTCCCAATCGTACCATGGTTCTATCTCGGACAGGGAGGAGGATACGTTGAAAGTCAAGACCCTGCTGGAGTCTGAGACAAAAACCTGCCGACTATCGCTGGACCATCCAAGGAGAGTAACTTGATTGACAGTGCCATTGTCAAAGTCAATGGAGCCACGACTGTCTTGTCTCTGAAGCAAATTCTCGCGCGAGCGAACATCCCATACCCAGACGAGATCCGTACCGTCACTGCGTACAGCGGTCGCGAGGCGCTGGCCGTTCGGGGAGAACTTGACCCCAATGACTCCCTGGTCGTGTTGGAGGGGGCCAAAGAGTCTTTGTCCAGTGGCGATACAGAATACGCGAACCGTCTTGTCCTCCGATCCCGAAGCAAACCTCGTCGAATCTGGAGACACGTCGATCGTGTGCACTTCCGACGCGTGTTCGTCTATTTCGATCTCCTCGTTCGTTGTCGTGTCCCTCACCACCACCTTCTTTCCTCTGATGCTCACGATCCACCGACCGTCTCTCGACACGACGACAGCACCAACGTCGTCTGTCGTGTCCACCAAGAGTTTCGCTTTTTGATTTGGATTCTCGCCAGTGACTTGGAACCGCCGAAGCCTCCCTCCGGCTCTGTTGGTATAGCGCTCGCCGCTCACGATCTCCCTTCCGTCAAACGTGAATGCGACCGAGACAGGCCGTGCATCTTGGCAATCGATCTCGATCGTTCTAGCGGTATTGCCTTTGCGAGCAATCAGCGTCGCACTTTCGCCTTATCCGACAGACCGGTACGCACCAATTGTCGTCATCGTGAGCGCAAGATCGTGTTACACCCGCAGGTCGGAGTCGGGAAATATCTGCATACGTCCACTCACGATCGCCTTAGCCTATATACAAATTCGTTATCGATGTAGATCGATTAGCGGTAGTGTTTGCATGCTGGCTGTCGGGACCACTGGTTGAGGAAAGTAGTCAAAAAAGTGTGACGAACTTCTTTGGCTTATCATAGGATCCCGGAACAACATCCACACATCTACAGTGTCCATTGACATGCAACACAGACTGCTGGGCCTCAGTCTGGTGACCAGACCGTCAAATGAGGGTCTATCGACGGCTTGCCTCATTTGACGGTCTGGTGACCAGACTAGCTGGGCCTGCGCATGCCAGATCTGTCGACTACAGGGGCTGACGCTTCTGGAGCAAGTGACAGGAAGCTTGAATGGGATCTTTTGGGTCCGCCACAGCACTAGACTCCCGCTGGGCCATAACGGTTGAACGTTGAGTACCTGAGTAGTACTAAGTACTAGTGATCGACGAAGAGTAGCGATGAAGCAATTATCAGACAAACAGCACACCGCAGCAATAGTTGTACAACACGTCGGCTACTAGTAGGAGGGACCAATCAAAACAGCCAGGAATTGAGATCATAGCAAATGAATCTAGCAAAGTACTGAAAAAGAGAGAGCAGAATGGTCAATCGGTCGCCAGTTACCAGCGAACGAAAGAAATCAAAAAAAGCGCATACACAGTGCCACCCACTGCCTGCTCACCTTCCCACCAACATCTCCTGCACCCTCCTCCACCGCACGTCCATCTCCGACGGATACCTGTCCACCAGAATCTTTTCCAGCCGTGGCATCACCGTCCTTAAACACCTCGCCAGCGCTTCCAATCCCTTATCGTCCTCCTCAATCGGCGAATGTCCGACGCGGATGTGGGTAATGTGGTGATTCGTGACACCCCATCCGTTTCGATCTTTCTCTTCATCTAAGCTCCATTCCACCTCACCTTCGGTCTTGCTGTCCAATTTCCCCCATTTCTTCCCCTTCTCATCAAGCCCGACACTCCCCGACGGCGGACTGAGAGACCCATCAAACACGATCCACAACGTCTCCAACTGCCGACACGTCCTCAACACTGTTAACACCGCCCCGACACTCGCGACCGGCTTCGCCTTGGTCACATCCCCAACTCCCACCTTTAAACTCGTCAATCTCTTCAAACCCGCTATCCACGTCTCGTACCCCTTATCATCCACCTCGGCCGAGCAAAACGTACTCACGTCCAGCTCTTTCAGCGAGGAAAAGGAAGAAAGTGAAGAGAGGAGGGAAGCCGAGAGGAAAAATGAGTCGCTCGCGGGGGTGCTCCAATACGACGACGTCAACTCGATCGTGAGCGTGCGTAGTCGGATCTTGTCTAACCGCGCCGGTAGTACCCCCACCAACGCCTCCATGTCCCCCGTCGTCGAATCGTCGGCGCCGATCCGTAAGTGGAAATCCGTCGGACTACCTTGGATGGTCTCGAGGTAGCGCAAGCAGAGGGAAGCGCTGTTACCGCCCAGAGACCACGTATGGACGTGCGATGGAAGTCGACCGACGTAGAGGGCCGTACTCGAGTTGTTGAGTTCGATGCTAAGGGTATCGAGCGTCCGCCTGGATGTGACAGTGTCCATGACCTGTTGTGAAAGGGCACAGCTACGCAAGACACGGAGGCGCGGCCATTGTCGGACAATGTCGCCGATTTCGCGAGAATGATCGTTGTAGGAAGAGCGTGGGAAAAAGGCGGTGAAAGAGGTGACGTTGGGACAGAGGTTGGGGAGATCGGCGAGGACGGCGAGTTCAGAGGAGACGTGATTGGGCCAGCAGATGAGGAAGAGAGAGACGGTAGTTACGCGTGGGCCTGCAAAGTGTTTTATGAGGGACACGCTGGGATCGATCAGGTTGGACATCTTAAGTTCGCTCCACACGAGCTCGGTGAGGTTGGGAAGCAAGGGAAATGACGCCTTTGGGTATTGCGCGAGGGCGGCGATGACGTTGTGCTGGACCGCGGCAGACACACGCCAACAAGGACCACGGAGAAACTTGACGCGCTCGGCATATTTGCGAAAGGTGGCCCACTGTTTGTCGCCCATGAATATCCGGACCTGTGGAGGATGATTGCGTGATGAGCAGACAAAGTCGATCAGAGAGACGAACGACAAAGGGATAGTGTTTCTTGGCCCACATGCGCCGTGGTAAGACTTTGATCAGTGGATCAAGGCTATCTAGACGCATCCAGAGCGCATCCAGCGCGGGTACACTCAAAGTGCGGCACGTTCGGGCAAGCGATGCGAGGGTGCGTTTGCCCAATGTACGATCCCATTTGAGTTCACTCTCAGGAGACTCGTCGAACCTGCGTATAAAGTCGAGAATGAGAGAGAGAATTTCCGAGATGAGGAGACAACGGTGGATGGAGGTGACAGGGGACCTTGTCGGTCGATTGGGTTTGAAGCAGTTCGGAATGGAAAGGAATGGCTTGGATGGCTTTGGGACGATGTGCGTAGACCTGCGTATTCGGTTAGCATGACTTGTGGTATCGGCTTAGGCTACGGGTGCGCACGAGATGGGGTATGCGTATTCTGAGTCCAAGTCGGCGGCAGAGGTGATCAGGAAACAGCAGTGCGGAGCCATCGGCATGCAGTCTGGTTTCCTTCGTTTCTGGAGGCTCGACATGATTGCAGTCGACCCAACGCACGCTGAGGGTCTGCCGAAAGTCGACGCGGGCGAACTAGTTCACACGGCGTCGAATAGGCGCTCGCGAGTCGAGGGACGCACAGTCTTCGGACAAGCGACACAAGCGAGAGGCACTGCTTCCTCTCTCGCCTCCACCACGTCGCTCGCCCGAGCCCGTTTCAGTGCAGCACGGACGCCCCCAGGTGGAGGCTACGTGCCATGACTGGCTGACGTCCAGTCATACGCCCCGAAGGCCACTTGCGCACCCAATGCGCACCCAACGACTGGCCTTGACCAAGGCGGCTGTGCGCTCCCTGCCCAGCCTCACTTCCAGGTTGCCGTGCGCTCAGTGCC